>CM068376.1:251721397-251897531 GCA_034769895.1 Magicicada septendecula
CTCGTCTCTCCTCTCTCCTCTCTCTCTATTCTCTCCTCTCTCTCTTCTCTCTCTTCCCTCTCTCGCCCTCTCCTCTCTCTCTCCTCTAGCTCTCAGGTGCTCTCGTCTCCTCTTCATCATGCTCCACTCTCCCTCTCCATGCTCTAGCTCCTCAGCCCTCTCTCTCTCCTCGTCTCCTCTCTCTCTCTCTCTCTCTCTCTCTCTCTCTCTCTCCCTCTCTCTCTCTCTCTCTCTCTCTCTCTCCTCTCTCTCTCTCTCTCTCTCTCTCTCTCTCTCTCTCTCTCTCTCTCTCTCTCTCCCCCCCCCCACCCGCCCGCTTTCCCTCAAATTATCAATGTTTCGTAGTGATCTACGGTCCACACAAAAGACTTATTGTATGTATTGAATTCAATATCTCTTGATGGAATTTAGTTACTTTTTCACTAAAGTTGTTTGTTATCTGTGGTGTTCCACATTTCGCTTTATAGCCCTTACTTGTCTCAGTTTCATGTATCCACAATATTCGTTTGTACTTCTTCGTCTCCTGCTACTACCACTTCTGGATTTACAACGAAATCTTGGAACGAGTGGTGAAGATTGCGTATCGTTTATTCAACAAACCGACTATACCAAGGGCATGTCGGAGTATTCGCCTGACGCCCGCGACTGGATCTCCATTCGGTTATACATGTTCAGCGTAAACATATTCACAAATAAAAACCATCTGTGCCCCCCCCCAAGTATTGCGAGGACACGCCAGAAAATATCAATAACCTTGCAGGAGGGAAGGGGTCCGTTGGTTCGCTATTACATTTCACTTTGCTTGGCGGAGTGTTTCGGCACGACGAACGAATGCAACACCACCACAGGTTTTCTGGCTCCGGTGGCAATACTGACCATCACTCACCACACACTGCACGTTGATTGTTAATTTTAATAACGAGAGATGTTAATGGCGTTCGATCAAATTATTGCACACAATTTAAAATACGTGTCAACAGTTTGACAAAATTAAGTGTAAACTTCAGAACCCCCGTACAAGGACAGTCCAATTAACTAATTATAAACCTCTCCATCCCCCCTCTCTTTTCACACACACACACGCGCGCGCGCGCGCGCGCGCGTTTTAATTAGACTTTTGTACTGCTTCATCTGAACGTTATGTCGAAACGTCCAACCGTGTTTGAAATTGTGGTCCGGTTGTTTGCCGGATCTCAGTAAACCGGATCGTTTACTTGACCTTACAGAACGTGAATATTAACGCTTATCACTAGCGTGATCGATTATGATTTTAGTGATTCTAATCTTTGGTAGACAGCATGGGCCTTCTGTAACCGGTGTTAACTGTGTTTTTATTAAACATTATTTTCGTGGCCAGCTGTGTAGGTCGTTCAAGGACAGGCTTCGTCATTTGCAAGTTATGTGAAAACGACAGTGCGTAGAAAAACGTTTAGTCGAAAATTAGGTGGGAAAATTTATTTTTAAAACCGTTTCTACAGCGAACCGACCAGCAATAGACGGGTAATGTAACGTGCGCAAATTCTTTTCCTTACTGTTACAGTCAGCTGATTTAATTTTTATCGCCGAGATTTCTCCGTTATAGCTGCTCCCAAGTCCGGACGAAGGATGCGGAGAGAGAGGGGTAGAAGAGTAAACCAACCTATTTGAAGATATGAAATCGATACTAACTCCCGGCGTCAGACTAGGACGGACTAGACGGTATGGACCGAAAGTGGAGAGCTAACCATAGCAGAATAACCAGAGAACAGAGTCTGCGGATTCACCACGGGCAGTGGCGAGCTGCATGGTGGGGAGGATGTTGCGTTGTTACTGATCAAGATCCGCCTAACAGTTGAATTGCTCCTCAGCAAGTATTTGGGTTGGATTGGTTCGACCTTGAGCACACATAATATGCAATGTAACGTAAGATGTTGAAATCGGAATTTCTGTTGGAAGGAAATAAGACAGATGGGTGTGGCATTTGTGACACAAAGACGACTGATGAAATTTTAGAAACAGAGGAAGACTGTACAGTAATGAAAACTACGTAAAACTGCGGGAAGAACCAGGTGGTGCAAATATAACATTCAATGTACAGTATAATTAAACTAATTGTGGTAAGGAGAAAAAGTGTGGAGGGATCGCTTCATTCCACCGAAGGTGTCGAGGTTCACCAACAAAGAGACGACTGAAATCCTTATATAATTTGAATCATCGGGTAGTAGAGTGTTACAGAGGTGAAGATAAATTTAATGAATCTTTTTATTAATTGGAAGAGGAAATTTTATTAATTAAATAATATAGGCTACTAATATTTGTCTCCCGTCTTTTTCTTTACGTAAAAGCTGGTGTACATATTGTATAACAAAAATATTTTTCGACCGGAGGTAAACGGACAGTAGATGTGTCGGTTAAGAATTTGTATGACCACACCATCTTCACAAGTTTTTAAGTTCCTGGTTACTGCGGGATTCTCATACTACAAACAACGTACAGAATATTTTGTTTATACGGGCTTTTAATAGCGTCGTGCGATAAAGAGGGTCGATTGTTCCTTTCTGACACTTGGGTAAGGCTGTTCGGTATTCGCAGGCACGTTGAATCTGAGAAAATTTATTTTGTAATTTAGACAGCTAGCAGCAAGATTATTACGTTGGCATGTTTTTTCCTACCCAGTTGTCTGGTATCCGAAGGTTTGAGAATAGAACTGACGTAAATCCAGAACGCTTTGAACATGGTGTGGACGAAAGTGTTGTATGTCCTCTTCGTGTGCGCGATAACGAGGTGGAATTGATGATTCCAAAAGACGAAACTCGAAGCAAATCGTGGGAACAAAAATAAATAGAAAAAGGAACGAGAAAGATGTGTCGGTTCCAGTCATGTGTCAAATGAAGTTAGTGATTATGTTGTTATATTGTGCTTGATGGGTCATGTAGCCAGGATGGGGGAAGACAGAATACCTCGAAAACTATTGAATTCAAGAATCCACGGAAAAAGGCCAGTGGGAAGACCGAGGAGAAGATGGGAGGGCGCGGTGGATGAGGATGCGAAAGAAATACTGAAAGTGCTTTCCTGGAGGAGATGGCTACCGACCGAAGAGAATGGGGGGAAAAATTGAAGGAGGCCAGGGCCGAACAAGGGCTGTAGTGCCATAGGAGAGAGAGAGAGAGAGAGAGAGAGAGATAGAGAGAGAGAGAGAGAGAGTGTGTGTGCTGGATATATTGTAGGTGCAGTCGCTATTGTGTGCAAAGTATACTCAACATATTTTTCGAATGTTTGTATCTTTCGAACATATTATGGTTTAAGTCTGTTGACTGTATTTTCCTCTGTAGTGGATAATCTTGTACGGTGGGAACTTTTTAAACACTTTTTCGATGTTGTTAAATGTCGCACAGTGTATTGTGGGTAAAGCTGCTGAATATATTGTGAATACATATTCTGTATAAAGTCTGCTGGGTGTTTTTTTCTTAATGCATGGTGAATGTATCGAGGATATAAAGTTTCTGAGTATTTTGAGGATAAAGTTACGGAACGTATCGTGGGGGCTAAGCTTATAATTATATTATTGATCAAATCCGCTGAGCGTGTTGTCTCTGTATTTTGAAAATAAAATTTAGACCAGGCGTTGTGGTCTGTTGTTTATGAAAAACTCCATTTCCATACAGATTATAGGTCTTGATCAGCACAAGGAGGTGTCGGTAATTAAAAAAAAAATTATGTTTTTGCTCGTAAGGACTCAGGCTACATGGCGTGTGCGTGTGTCGGACCGAGCGTTAACGTCTGATGAAGAGTTTCCAGATGTCTGTAGTTAACGGTCCGTTTGCCGCAGATACCCCATGCAAGATATGCCGCGTCAACAGCTGTCCCTTTTCCCCCCTACACGCTCCACTTTGTCGGTGAATATCTTGGCTTTCTGTACGAGACGATATTTTAAACTGCGTCAATATGAGCTACTTGGACATATTGTATTACCTCTTTGTGCATCGTGTGATTGTGCAACCATTCATGTCCGCCTACCTTCTTCCTATCCAGTTACTTGTGTAGTTCGCCTGTTTCATTGCACGTGTGTTACCCGTGTATATGTTACAACGGTATCACGTCACTAATTCTTTCCGTGCACATATATTATATTATTGGATATGTTCTGCGAATTATCGGGTACGTAGATTTTTCTATGATCATTATTTAAATATAAGTATATCACTACCTACTCAGAACGCAACAGTCGTTCCAAGTTGATAGTGATATATTTAGTTAATCAACGGACACGTTATGGACACCAAAATCCAGGATAATTATTTGTTATGTTTCGTCGTGTTTTGTTAGCATAGTGACAAAAAGCAAGAGGTTTGCACCCCGAAAACTGTACAAATCTGTTGTGTAAGTTAATGTTTTGATGAAGTTACAAACGTGTTTTCCGTTAACCAGCTTGTTGTATTTTATATGTTACGATAATATTAAGAAAACGATAAATTTCATGGCATGGTTCTCTTTAACGGTATCCTGGAAGGGGCGTGTAAAAAGAGCACTGAAGAACCAGTCTTTAAATGTAAAAAAAATCCATCGTGATCTGAATAGCAATTCTCATGCGTGTCTGTCAGTCCGTACTGTAACATACTACAGCTGCATGTCGAGAACACACAGCATACAACTTGGGAGATGCTCGACGCGGCTGAAACGTTCCAAAGTAAAGCGCTACGAAACATTGTAATAGCGTCGCATAAACAGTGACCTTGGGATCGTCGATGTCGCTGAGGAATCTTAACATTTCGCAAACAAGACGTGTATTCCCGAACGACGACAACATTTTACGAGAAGGCTGAGAAGAAATTACCGTAAGTTGTCAAACGGAAGGCAGCGTGTGATTATGGGGACAGCGAACACCATTGTGTGAACTTCAGTAGTTTTTCAGAAAAAGGAACCATGTTAACGGTGTATTCGAGTGAATCTCGACAGTTTACGGTTAGGACAAACTATTACATGCATTTATTATTCGGCAACGTTCTGTAGATAGGTTGGATCTGGCTTATTGATAACTGTAAGACGAGCGCGCGCGCGCGCGCGCAATATCTCGGCGAATAGGCCTACATCCTGTACTGTGTACGCGACAGGATTCTTGTAAGATAAGTAAAAGATAAAGGAAGATAAGTAACCCAATTAAAATAGAGATTTAGAAGGATTGAGATTTAGAAAGATCGTGAGTGATAAAATATAGGCGGGCAGACACGAGTTTCGGATTGTAAGTGCATACAATGACCGAGTGCAGTTTACGGGTATGTATGTGTGTGTGTGAGGGAGAGAGAGAGTGAGAGAGAGAACGATATAACGAAGGAGACAGCTGGAGAGTTTGAATTGAGAGTACAGTTTTGTAATAGGCTGTACTTGCGTCCGTGTGTCTGCGCACTGCTGTGGCGGTTTCTTTCGTCTAGACACCCCTCCCCCTCCGTAACCGTCTGGCAACTACTAACCGTTCCAAAAACACTGACCTGTCGGTCCTTGTATCCGCAAGAAGCAGGTAATTTGTCTGTACTCGAGAGACGCGTACTTATCAATTTGTTGCCTTAACGTTAGCCTTTCTTCAGTCGAGTATCGGCGTTTGATTCGTCCAGTGTTTTTACGCCCAGAATTCACGTTAACGTATTGTTTCGCACGAAAAGTACAAACTGTGTTAGTGGTGCGGGTTTTTCATTTTTTTCCGTTTTATGAGAGGTTACTACAGCTGTTGGAAAAAGAAAAGATTCGAATGTTTGTGATAAGCGGCAAGGACTTAGCGAACGCGCAGCAGTGCAGTTTCTTCAGAAGAGGTTGTAGGCCGTTCGTGATATCCGGTAACAGTTTCCGCACGCGTCGTATAACGTATCGTATGATAATGTGCGGATTCAATTTCCATTGCCGTTTCAAGGACGCGTGGTGTCGGGCCGCATCACTTTGTCGCTTTGCCCGTATATTTTTAAACGAAATCCCGGCGTTTCGTGTAAAACGTTTGTCGGCGTTTTAAACAGTCAATAATTACGGTTGTAAATGTGAATTGTGTTGTCGTGTTAGCGTCATTAACGGGAGTACAGTGGCCGCATATAACAGTGTTCTTGTGCTTAACCGTAATTACAGAATGTCCGCACTCCATACGATGTACTTACATAGGAAACAAAAATGTTGTAATGCGAGTCGTGATCTACACGCTTCAAAATTAAAAAAATTGTTTTCGTATAATAGGTGTGTGTGAGTAAAAATTGTAATCTTTTGAACTGGTAGCCAGACACCATTTGTTCACCATAGTAAAACAATGTACTGGTTTAATCGCGATTTGTGATTAAAGTTGACGCAGTTTGAAATATTCCGGTAGTAACTTGTCAATCCATAACTCGCGTAACAAACTGTTAATTCCTGAACCGTTCGGTATAGAAGTTCATAGATAATGCTGAACGTTTTTCGACAAAACAGATGTTATACACGGCGAAACCGTTTTGGTCGGTCTGTTTCAGACTTAGGCCTACGTCACAATTTGTAGTAATTTTATAACGAAAGTAATCTCGTGTGATCGTGATATTTGAAAGACAAGTAAATTAAATTTGTTATGTTTGAACGTGTGCTGTGTACAAAATCATGTCGATATTTATGAAAGAGATTATTGGTATATACGTTGAATTGTTACTTGTTATAAAAATTAGTTCTGCCGCGAGTCGTCGAGTGGTAAGTTAATTATTTATTACTAAGTTAATATATTTATTATATGGACGCTTATATACTTTCAACTTAATTATAATTTTAATTCACTGTACAACACAATAATGTGAAGTAAGGATATATTTGTAAAAAATTAATGTAAATTTCAGCTGCCTAAACCGTCATTAGATAATTGGGAAATTTAAAATATAGGCCTATTTTGTAAAAATAAGAAATTTAGTTTTGTATTCTTGATTAGATCTTCGAAAAAATGATAAAAGTAAATCACTATAATTTTAGTTAGTGATAGTGAAGATAGCCTCTATTACATAGTTTATTGAAACTAAAAATTTTCTTGTGCGAGGACAATTAAAATGATAAACATGTAACATGTGGGCCTGTATTCTAATACACGCACGCACGCATACATATACGTAGGCAGGCACGCAATTGTTTCTATATGTTGGAAAATCGCAAAGAATCTTCAGGAACTGTGTTTTTCGATAACGCTTACACATTTGTTTCATCGGTGTAGTGACTTATTAGCCTATGTAGTCCTATAGTAGTTGTATAAATGTTATTACAGTATTTAATTCTTGTATTAACTTCTTTCCTTTTTGATTACCGAAATTAAAACTACTTTGCTTTTAGCATGCGATTACAGACTAAACGTTGGAAGTTGATTTAAGCGAAACGAATCAACACGATTCAGAATCATGTATGCCAATAAAAGCTACGGAACAAAGTTGTATTTTTCTAAAAAAAAAAACATGATAGCTAGAGATGTAGCAAAAAAGAGTCTCGGCCAGAGTTTGATTAAGAATTGTTTAGATTAGGTTAGGTGAGAAGTGACTTATTTTTGTTTTTTGTTTGGTCTTTTAATTTAATAATATAAACTTTTTACTTCAGAAATAAAGTTTATTCTAGGATTGACGTGCAGGAGCGTGAATAAATGTATTCTGTTTTTGTGTAGACATGTACAATTTTTCAAATTTTCTCGAAAATTTGATCCTGTTGGAGAAACATGTATTGGACATATAATTAATAAACTTTCTAGGAGTTCAATTTTAAACTTACCTTTTATTTATAATTCAACGGTACCTTATGGAATTCGAATTAAAAAAAAAAATACAAAAATAACGGAGTTCTTACAATTCTTCTCAAACGAAGCGTTTGGCTTAATTTTCTTATACGAACCGCGTACTTACATTTATTTGATCAAATCTATCATCAATTAATTTTTGTTTCATTAAAATCACATAACAGTAAAAAAGTTGTTAAGACAGTAAAAACAGTTAATTGGTAGTTAGTAAAAACCTTTGTAAAACATAACAAACATTACATTACATTACATTAGTAAAAACATTTGATTTCAATAACACGAAATCAATCAATTTTACAAAAAAGTTTTTTTTTCTCAATTGAAAGAGTAGCAATAGTGCACAAAATAAACATACGAATACACAGAATACACTCGTAAGCTGTTGTATTGGACCAGAGTAAACTTAATGATTATCCATTTGTAATGAATACTAGAAGTTAATATTTAAAGAAAATTATATTGCCATGATTAGTTGTTTAACATTGCTTTATGTCACGATTTAACAGTTTTTAATTCTACTGAATAATAGTGTACTTAGCTCACATGCATCTGATTGCATCTCACGTCTCAAATCTCAAGTGTGAGTGTACTACACATTTACAATATAAAGACAATCCATAAAGGAAAAGAGAAATAAGTAGATAATCAAAAATTTGATCCCTTTATAAATGTTGTTTTAAACATATGGAAGTGTGTTGTGTCCGGGGATTGTATGTTGTAGCAAAAGAGATTATAGTTTATTTTAGCACTATAATAATGAGTGTGATAGAAAATGGAAGATACGCCGGTGTGACGTTTCTGTCAACTCTGATTCAGACGACTGTAAGCTATGAAGTCCATCTTCGTATGCTTCTATTAGGCAAACAATACAGGTTCCAGCGAGTGCTGCCAAGAAGCTTGAGCCATGGTTGTCGTTTTGTTAACGTTATGAGTAGGGGGCGGATTTCTATGACCTTAAAATGGAGGAAATATGCATGCATTTATGACGTTAAAAACATTAAAACATGACCAATAAAATCCAAAATATGACTTTATTAATGACATGTATGTGTTACATTTTTATTTTATTTATTAAATATAGAGCTAATCCTGTTATTATTTTTATTTATCTACTTCAAATGAGTGTCTTTAAGATAGTCACACAATGCAGCATTCACGAACTCGTTTAACTGCATTCTGCAAAACAGCACCAACCCTGTAAGGGAGAGAAAAGTAATTAAATAATTTTACTTGCTCAAATCCCATTTAACACCCCTATTAAAAATATTCATACCTGATCTCAGTCTTCATTATCAGCTGAATTGTTGCAGTTGATGACGACGTGCATTTTCAGGTTGTGAAATGAAAATCCTCTCCCGTTGTCGCTGAGAATGGTCTTGTAGCGAGAGAAACTTCTTTCCACATCACACGAAGTAATGGGGGCGTACTTAAATAAACTTAGGTCAATGGATGAAAATTCATTTTCGAAGTCTGAACCTGGTTCATTTCCGCACAAAATCTCACTTATGCCACACAGTTGCAAAATCCATGATTCTTCTCCAGTACACTCACTAATTTTGCACAAACTTTGGCTGCTATTATTCCTTTTGCACGTTTTAACTCTTGTTCTGTGTATTTTACAATATTCAGAGCATCACTTAGTTCAGAACCTGAAGCTTCTAGCTGGGTGATTTTGCTCGGTAAGAAACGGAAGTTGGATTTTAAGTAAGCCAGGTCAGTTTTTATAGTGGAACATGAAAACAGATCTTGCATTATTTTCACTGACGAAGAATCTGTAGGGTCCAAGGAGTTCATGATCTTCTCCAGGGTGTCGTAATTGTTGCAGTAATATACCGCAGCTTCAATCCTGGTACCCCAGCGTGTTAGGACAGGCTGGGGGAGGAAGGGGCAATGAAGGAGCTGCATCTTTAAATGCCTGCAGGCGGGGTGGTGATTTCTTAAAGGCTTTCTTTCCATTTGATATTAATTTATCCACTTCCGGGTAGTAACTGCGAATTTCTTCTGCCACTCTATGTAAAGCATGCGCAAGGCATGTTACATGTATCATCTTCGGATATAACATCTTTAGTCCCTTGGCTGCTTTCATCATATAAGGAGCCGCGTCAGTAATAAAGAGAAGAACATTCTCTCTTTTTGCCCCATTTGGCCACACAGTATATTCAAAGAATCGTCGAATAAGACAGCAATACTTGAATGATTTGTCCTCTCTAGCACTTCACATGCTAGGAGGAATATTTCTTCAGGTCTGTTTTCTTTTAGTGTTCCAACAATCACGTTTGCAACATACCTCCCATCAACATCTGTTGTTTCATCAATTGAAACCCATATTTTACAGTCCCCCACACTACATCTTATTTTATCCAACACCTCTTCGTAACACCCAGTCAGTTAGTTCTTCTTCAGCGTCGATTCATTTGGAACCGGATGTTTCGTATATTTCTCCAGAAACTGTTTCAAGCTTTGATTGTTAAGCTTTTTCAATGGGATGTTGGATGAAATCATCGTCCTGCAGAGATCCTTCGTAAACTCTGAAGTGTTGGAAGATAAAGTTGAAGTAGGCCTACTAGCAGATTTTTCGAATAATAGAAGTTGTCTACTTTCGACTGCTGACTGTCTTTGTAAGCAATTTTTATGTTTTGCCGTATTACAGTGTTGCTGCACAGTGAAACGTTTCTCAGCGGCGACTTTAACTTCACACAACTTACAAAATAAAATAGTGCCATCGGTACTAAATATTTTATCACCAAATTCTCGAATAAAACCGTGCACCTTTTCATTCACTGAATTCTTTATTCTAGGCATGATGGAAACAAACTGCGGACACACGGAATGAATGAATGACCATTACAGAGGAAGGTGAAAGTTAAAAGGACTTTACAAAATGTAAGAAAAACCCTCCCCCTCCCTTTAACTTCTGCCCGCTGGCATTATCGCTCACGGAGGCAAACAATAGGCCTAGCGGTACTTGAAAATCCGCATTCCAAAGACATTTCACACCTTATTAACCATTTCTCGGAATATATAAGTATTTTAAGGACATTCTAAAAGATGTTTTTACTACTTTAACACACCACAATTTGTTACGGAGGAAATAAATGCATTTTCATGTAAAAATATACGAACAATTCCATTGTAAATCATTTTCACTGTAAATACGCTGTAAAACTTCATAAATGTCTAAATATGCATTTGAAAAGTAAATAAATATAACTTAAATATGCATTTTAGTGCTAAATATGCTACAAAATGTAAAAACTACCGAAATATGCAATTATATGCACAATAAAACACTATCACTCTTCATCAAAATACTTGGAATCAAGTTTAAATCAAGCTGAAACCTGAAATAATGTCAAGGAAAAAAATATGACATACAGAAATCCGCCCCCTAGTTATGAGGAACGCCATTTGTCTTCCTTTCGTGTAGGCCTATATTAACGCTGTCCATGAATCCTTTGCCGCTTTCCTTGCTGTCGTACCTTCTTAACCTTTGTTGTTATAGGTCTTTGTTTTACCATTTCCATCATTCAGTTCGGTATTTCAATTACCAAGTCCATCGTTCTACGTTCTCCGGTATTCTTGGCGCCCACATATGCGTTATACCACGTTAACCTCGTCCTTCTGTACAGGCGTAGTATATTTATCCTTTCCTACTCACATTCTTCAATTACATATTTTGTCTGTTATTTTAACTGTACAGTTTATCCCCAACAATACATCAATTTAGTAAAAATTTTCTTTTTTATTTTCTTACTCTCTCGCTTTTCGGCTGCAAGTCTCTACTGGTATGTGTTTTTTTATTTTATGTGTTACTGATGTGTCCTATAGAATTAGATTCTTTGTTTAAAGCACATCTTTATTTATTTATCGTATTCTACTTTTTACTTCTTCTGCATGTTTTTTGAAGTAGGTGCCTTAAGTATTTAATTTTGTGTTTTGCAATTTTCTATTCATTCTGTGCCTCCGTTTTCGTCTGTTTCGAGTTGTTTTCTTCTTATTAAATATAACTTTCAACCCATTGTCGTGTACTACTCCTTTCTGGTTTTCTAATCACAAAAACTATGTTTTCTCCGTTTTGCCTAATTACCATTACGTCCCCTACAGAGGTAAAAGTACATAGATTTTTGTTGCTGATCGGGACAACCTTATACTGCTGCTGTTAGTTTGATACCCTCAGTGATCATTTATTTTTGTAGACAGCGTTTTCAGTTTGTCTGAACCGTCAAGCCCATATGCCTACATGTGTAATGGTCTTCGGTCTTTTACGTTTCCAACAACATTGCGTAGATAAGCTATACACTTTTGAGAGTATCGTTCTGGACCCCCGTAAAACAGTTAAGGTAAATAACTACTAGGAAACAATAAAATTACATGAAATAATAAAACATATATTTTGTTTATTGAAACAGTACTGTTTTTGATAATTTTGGATGCCGTAGTTTCGTCGTAACCAAGGTTTTCTGGATTTAAATTATTTCGCGACTTTCACATTAGTTTTTTCCGTTATCTTCTGTAGTATTTGTTCTACAAAAAATTACAGAACTCATTTTGTCTACATAAAACATCAAATTTTTAAAGAGTATTTTTTCTTCTGAATAGGGTGGAGGGTTGAAAATGTTAACCGGATCGAATTTTGTGATTTTCAACAAATCGTTCAAATTGTTTATCCTTCTCATTTCGTGTTGGTACGGTCTCAAAAATTTAAGGACAATTTAAACTAGTTACCTGTGAGAAGTTCGTGAAATTATTTCATATTAAATATGGAAATCATCTTTAACTATTCTTCTTAAGACATACGTTAAATCTAACTTTTATCAGGTTTATCTCTGAAAAATCCTAGATATCTGACGTTTGGTTGCTAAAGTTAAAGAATATTGAGGGCAAAATAATGCTGTTACTCAACTTATGTAAGTGCTGTTAACGTTTTACTTAGAGTATGTAGCAGAGCTTCACCAGTCGCATGCGCTTGTTACTTTGTTCTTCAATGCCACGTTTCAGTCTCTCGCCTTTCAGGGATTCACTATTCGATATATTACGGTCCCAGCCTTCTCTTTCCTGTAGTATTTATTTTTTGAGTGCCAATTTTAGAAACCTTTGACTTTTCTCTTCTTTCGAAGTGTCCTTTTGAGTCCCGGGTGTGGTATTTTCTGTTCTTTCATACGCCGGTAACATATTTCTCTGTATACGTCGACTGTTCCTGGAACCAATCTTTAAGTAATGTCTGTAGCTTAATGTCACTGGAATATTTTTACCATTTCATAATAATTGTTGCCTTATAGGGCTAATAACGCGGGAATGCTCGTGAATTTTAAAAGTTGAGCTTTGCGAGTGTAGGCGTATTCTTCATTATTCTCGTAAAATTGTTCCACACTGCGTTGTCTGATACCTGTGCAGATTTGAGGCCCTGTCATTAATTAAAGTCATAACTATCCTTTAATTACTTTATCTTGTTCATTGTACTTTATTGTGTCGGTTCGGTTTATCGAATCATCTTTTGTATTTTTCTTATTTTTGTCGTGATTTATTTTAAGATTTCACTGAAATTTTCCTCCCGCTCAGTTCGTGGATTCATTTATTGTACAATTCAGTCCCTGTAAACCGAGTTCGTTAGTCCGAACGTACAGAAATTTCGAGAAAAGGTTTATAGGGTCCACAACAAGATGTAACACTAACACTCGAGTGTAACTATGTTCTGAATTATAGAACTTCTGAAACTGAACGTTTTCTTTTTTTTTTAAACACACTTTGTAGATTATAGTCCCTACTTCCTTCTTAATCTAAAAATGTTTATTTACTTTGGGCCGGAGAATTTTATCCGTGTGCGTTTTTTATTTACAGTAGTGCGTTCTTCAAAAAATTTTTCAGATTATTAGACGACTCTTACCAACGGAATTCAGTTTACATAATTGTGTTTTGTATAGCAGTAATGTATTTCTTAATCAGTATTGTTGTACATTACATGTGTAGTGAAACATACCCGTATGGAAAGGGGAACTTTTTGGATGTGAATTTTCGTATTTCACCAGATTAATTTTTGGGTGTAATAGTCGACCCGTTTCACATCGCGTTTTAGGGGGGCTCCCGTCCCCGTATTCGTTGATTGTAGTTGAAAACGTCAGCGAAAATCTGCCGATTTGAACCAAGGTAGTTTACTCGGTAAGTATAGGGGTAGGTTTACACCTGAGTGTGTAAAATGCCAATACAGTAACTAAACAGGGTGGCCAGTCTCTGGTTAATATAGATGACGTAGTTGAAGTTTGTAAATAAAATAGGCGAGGTTTGAAGAATATGGCAAAAAAACAATACAAGCGATGCGATTGTGTGGAATTTACTGTCGTCGGTTTGCAGATATGATTTTGTAGTTTGAACATTTTTATATTTCCAGCTGTGGAATAAAAATATAGACACAGTGGGCCTATGTCGTAAATATCACATTATGTCATATAATTTTATATCAGAATACAAAACATTATTGGCTTGTACGTTTAAGGTGTGAAAAAAATCATATAACATGTGAGTTGTACAACTATCAGCTTGTAACTACAGTGTTCAGGTTTCAACGTAACGATTTTACTCGGTAATTTTTATGCACGTCTCATTTAATTCAATTTGAGGATGAATACTAAAAGCTCTTACAGGCAACATAAACCCAATTTTGTTTTTTGGACAGAACTCGACATTCACTAATAATTTGAAATTACTTTTGAGACGAAGTTTACGAACGAGCAGTGTTACTTTATTTATGGTGTATTCATTCTATGCGATCAATACAATATACTGTACATCAAAACGCTCGATGACCCTGCTTTTCCTCGTGTTTCTTCGGCTTTTACATTACCGTTGAATCCTGGATCAGATAATAGACAAGTATAAAAATACAATAAAAGTAACCCGATATAGAAGTAACGATTTCATGTTTGATTCGGTAGCGCGCGTACGTTTCCTGGTGTTTCGCGTGACCTTGAGTGCAGATGTCTAGCCAAACTCCTCTCTACACGTGTTGTTTTACCGTTGTTGTTTATTGTTATGTTTACTTCGCGGGTTAAACGCGTGTACGCTCGCATATTTTTCTGTGGCGTATTAGCGCGATGTACCGACTCCCAGCGCTTGATCCAATCTTATCCATACTAACTAGGTCGTGAACAAGCAGAAGGATTCGTATACCATTCCCAAGCACGGCCCCAGAGTTCTTAATAGTGGGTTTAAGTTTAATATCTGTTCTGATGTATTCGGATTTGGAAGGTATTTGGGTTTGTAATTCAGTTCTGTTACAAAAAGTGTTGGAATGAAAAAGGGAAGGAATGAGAGCCTCACCGATACGTCGTATAGTTGGATTGCACGTAGTCTTTTGTGATCCCTCATGTTGAAATATTTAGAACAAGGTTACTGAACAGCTCCAATAAAATTCATGTAAAAATTATAACCTCATGCATGAGGAGTTTATTATTTACATAACAAATAAATAAATTAATTTTTATATTAGTTCGCATTCGCGTCATATAAGGTGTTTTATCTGCGTTGTTATAATTAAAAACACCTAATTTACGTTACGTGGCACAGTGACTTTTTCTGTTAAAGATCGGGTGTTGTACGTGAAATAGTTACTAACATTTTCAAGTGTAGATTTCGACCAGCATCATCCATACATTCAGTGAATCATGTTTTGCGGAGTTTTCACGTTAAGCAGCATGTGTAGGGGTTTTGTTCAGCGCACTCTGTTAAACGAAGCGAAGAGAGGAGACCGAATTTTTCAGAAAAGTATTCGCATATGGGGCAGTTTCGTGATCAACCACCGAATAACTGCGAAGAAAAATAGGAGCAACAGAAATGAAACTTGGTAGGAAAACAATCAGGCAATTAACATTGATAATTAACAATCAGTATTAAGAAACGACTTGTCAGAGCAAGATTAAAAACAAACCCGTTAATACAAAAAAATAGGAGAAACTCAGTTGACATTTTTAAAGCACATCAGGAGGATATGCGAGTAAAAATAACTCGATGTGTGATAATAAGTACTAGGAGGACGTAGGTAACCGGCAAATGAGAGAAGCTGAGACAGATCTAAAAACGTGACAGAGTGAAGTAAGATAAACGTTAGAGAAGAAGAAGGTAAAACTGGTGGTAATGACCGCGAGAATAGACAGAAAGAGGAAATGAAAGAACACGACAATTAAACCACCTTAAATCCTAAGGATGGTACACAAGGAGTGAGAATTAAGTAAGTTGCTTACACGACCAACCTATTTCAGTTAGGTTGACGTGTTTTCGTTTTTGGACGTGATGTGTCTTTTTCTGATAGTTACGTTTATTTTCCAAACAAACTCTCGCGTTCAGTAGGCAGCTTGGACGAGAAGGGACTGTTCGGCATAAACGAAAGTTAGGCCTATAGTTAAAAATTAACGCTTTTTTCGCTCTTTCAACTTCTTTTCGTCCGTGGGAGTTGCACCCATTGTCGTCGTCATCATCACCAACATACCACCCCTGAGGTATAAGGGAAGAACGTGACAAATTTTCACTTAAATTGGGATTAAAGGGAATAGACAGAGTTGTATTTCTCGTATGAAATGTAGGATGAGCGCGCAATTAATTCGTAAACAAGTCTGTGCTACAAACCAGGTATATAAGGAGGGATCGATGTAAGTCGTATCTAAAGATGAGACACGCTTAAGTCCAGCCTGCGAAGGGAAGAAGGAAAAGAAAACGCAGCAGAAGAAGAGCGAGAGAACAGCTTTTTGGAAGGAATAGAGTCAGGCAAAGACAGTTTATAGGTCTGCAGGTAGGCCTACATAACGTTTTAAAACTACGTCCTCGTGCCAAAACTAACTCCCCGCCCGAATATTACGTTTTCTTTTACGGCCACCAAAAACCTTATTTTTTGTTTCAATAAGACCTGGTATCGGTACAACGTGGATATCATATCCTGCTTGAACGTGTGTAGCGGGTTCGTTTGCCTTCGAATCTGTATCTGGTGTCGGATAAAACGTTCTTGTAAGGTGGTCGCGTATTCTTTAATGAGGCAAACCTTATTGTGGGATTCACAGACTACAGAACGATATCATTATTCTCAGACATAAGAAGAACTGCCGGCGACATCCGTCGGCAGAAGAAAGAAAATCATGGTAAGTAAAATAATTTGTTACCATAGGGTTGGAAACATAATAAAAAATACGTAATACGGATGGCCTAAATACCTTTTTTTCAGGACTATTGCTGTGTAAATAGATACCTTCTGTCGGTTTAATGTAACGGACATTATTTTGCAGGGGGATAGGGTGATGTAGGGGGAACGGGAAAGTAGGGTGACAACAAAATATCCTTGCACGAACCCGCAGCAAGAATGTTATTCACTAGACCGTGGTATATACCGACTTCTACACTGTGAAACCAAAGCTAGACTATATAGAACAGTAGTAAAACCGGTCCTGATGTACGGAAGTGAAACGTGGGGGGTCATTCCAAATCAAATCATCCAGCCAGAACACAAGATTTCACCCCACCCTCTCAGATTTTCATGAATTTTTTTTACATCATCTATGGACAAATATAACAACCCGTATTTTTCATTTTTGCCAAATTTGGTTTAGGTTTTTTAAAATGATTTTTTGAAAAAAAGTCCATTTTTAGCCGATTTGTTAGTCGCGGCGCGAGATCTAAAGAGCACTTTTCAATAAAAACTCTACTTGTATGGTTATTATTTAATATTAAGTTATGAAACTCACATACTTAACTTGTTTCACAAGGATTCCAAATATAAAGTAAAAAATAACATTTAGACTCATATAAAACTTGTTTTTCCACTTCAAAGTTGGCAATTGTGAATTTTTTTTCTCTGTGCAGGCTTTTATGTAAATGTTTATAACTTTTTTCTGTGTGGTCCTATGAGGCTGAAAAAGGTCTCATTTGAAAGAGGATGAAATGTAATATAATAGCATAAAATAAAAGTCATGGGTATTTAATGACATCATTTTATAATTTAAGTACAAAATTTATATTTGATATTTCATTGAAATATTTTGCATAGTACCCTATCTTGTGTGGCCAATTCTTGTGAAATTTCAAGTAAGTATTGTGAGTTTCGTAACGTAATATTAAATAATAACCATACAAGTAGAGTTTTTATTGAAAAGTGCTCTTTAGATCTCGCGCCGCGACTAACAAATCGGCTAAAAATGGACTTTTTTTTTCCAAAATAATTAAAAAAAAACTAAAGCGAATTTGGCAAAAATGAAAAATACGGGTTGTTATATTTGTCCATAGACGCTGTAAAAAAATTTCATGAAATCTGAGAGGGTGGGGTGAACACCCCTGGATGATTTGAGTTAGAATGACCCTGGGTACTGACACAGGGCGATCTGTTTCGACTTGCGTCTGAAAGGACAATACTTAGGAACATTTATGGACCCATTAGGGAACGTGGTTAGTGGAGAATAAGGTACAACAGAGAGTTCTATGAGTTATATAGCTCACCTGATATTCTGACATCAATTGGGATAGCTGGGCTGAGATTGGCAGGACACGTACAGAGATGAATGAGGAGGATGTTCTTAAGAGGACAATGAAATGCACACCAGAAGGAAAGAGAGGACGTGGAATACTCAGCCTGCGATGAATTGATGGAATCCTAGAGGATGTGAATGTGCTTGGAGTAAAAAATTGGTGGACATTGGCTAAGGATATGGAAGTCTGGAGGAAAATCCTGAGGGAAGCTGAGGCCCACGGTGTGGGCTGTGGAGCTACTGATGATGATGATGGTATATATCGGATGATAGTGACTTTTTTCACTAAGCTCAGAGCAACGGTTTTAGGCTTTCGATACAGTTAAGTCAGTTAGGTCGCGTCGGGGCGTCACACGATCTGGTTAAAAGGACTTAATAGTTCCCTAATGAAATTAATAAGTCTAATGAGAATGTCTTAAGATTTCCGTCTCTGTCATTAAAATTGGACACATCCATTATGGTACATGGCCGTTGTCTCCCATACTTTATGCCAGATGTGCACCTCTTCATGTTTGTTGTCAATAGAAATCAGCCGCCGAGTGGACGTCGCTTTATGTCAGTAATCGCCGCTTTGTCTTCATTGACGTCGGGTTTGACCGTGCCGATTCAATTTGTACTTCAGAAAATAAACACGATACATATGTATTGGAGCTTGGCCTGAAGAATACCGTGGACAGAAGGCGTGACTAATGGTGAGGTATTGAAAAGAGTGGATGAAAGGAGAACACTGTTTAAAAAGCCACTGCGCAAAGGTGAAGCATTGTGTTTGGTCACCTACAACGCCATTCAAACCGGTTCACCAACCTAATCGAGGGGCGTAGTGGAGCGGAAGCGCCAGACCGAGGTATATTGAAGAAATGGAAGAAGAAATAAAAAAGTGTAGAGATTATGAGACTATCTTCTGATTTAGGCATTGCAAACCCGCCAACATCTGGGTTGAGGAGGAGGAGGAGGAGCAGAAGACGAAGAAGAAGGAGGAGGAGGGGAAGAAGAAGAGGAAAGGAGAATGAAGTTTGAGTGGCGCACGGTTATCGGGGGATCTTGGTCTGGATTCCATCTCAAGGTGGATGGATCGTATCCATCTCTGGTAGGCCTACATTGTATCAGAATGGTACTTTTTCTTAACAGCTGCAGTAAAGGCGGTGTAGACGTAGTATTGGCCACAGTGACGGAAACTCTGCCGAGGGTATAGCTTATGTCGGACGTGTATTGCGGACGGCACTTGCCTGCCTAACCCATTAAATTTATCATTTCATAGTGTTACAGTATTACTCGTTACTGTGAGCCAGACTGTAACACGTCAGTATTACGTAACAAAACAATTCATTGATCGCGTTAGGTTTTCTCTAGTGTGGCACGCTCAAGGTTAGAAATAATCAGACCGTACTGATAAGTCAGTTATGCGGAATGTTTAACTACTGCATTACATAGGCTATACTGTGCCGTTAATATCTTGAAAAGGTGCGTAAAATCCGTCTCTGGCTGCAATGAGGTCAGTACTCTTCCCTTTGTGTCGTTTCCCGTAAATATATGACCTGACTGTAGTCTAGGTAGTCTTTTTGTATTTTGTAACTGAATTCTCGGCTTCTCTTTGGTACAGTTTATTGTATTTTAGCTTTCGTCTTTCATTTCACTTCGAAGGCTGTCGGCCGTAGGAAATACATTACAGTGCTCCTTTCTTTTGTGTTGGATGTCGTGGTTCATCCGCCGTTCGGAACAGTTTCCCAACCCGAAACCACTCTTTAACTACAATCGTTTCACTGGGGGGGGGGGGGCTTTACTTGCTGCCACAAATCGTTTGGCATGAACCGTAGGCGTTGTCCTTATAATGGGCGCAAATCATGGAAGGTGTGAATAGGAGCGAAGGACAAGACCTTGAAACCGTGGAAGTACGCGTTTTAGGAAAATAATCGGTGTTATTTATTTTAAAATTCAACGCGTACTCACATTTTTTTGTGAAGTAACTTTCGTGGAAATAGCAGACGTCACAAACGTCGGAGGAATCGCAATATTTGGAAAGAGTATGTAATAGATTGCTTTGTTTTTGTTCACATCTCTAAGAGTATCGCTTTCCTCGAAGGTCGAAATAGGTACAGTAGATGGAGCGCACCGCGTTTGCCGCTGGATTGAATTAAAGTAGTAGATTCCGTTGACAAAGACATACAGACTAAAGTGAATAGAGTCAACACATATGTGGAACTATAAATATAACACTGAAAAATAAAACGAGACGTGAGACAAAATTTAAATTCTACAAAGAATGGCTGTTCCAGTGCTATTATATGGCAGTGAATCCTGGATTACAAAACAAATAAACAGATAAAAGCAACATACAGATTTGAGATTTTTAAAAAGGGTTAAATGATGCACAAGAAGGGATCATATAAGAAATGAAGATATACGGGAAGAGTTAAATATATATATAATCTAAATTAGAAAATTGAAGAATACAGGTGAAAAAGGAGACAGCATTCAAGTGGCATGGATGAACATAGAATACCAGTACTTGTAAACAAGTACAAGCCTTCTGGAAGAAGGGGTGTAGGAAGACCAAGGAAGAAATGGATCTGATAATGTGAAATCGGAACAGGCACATTGACTAATCCTTGAAGTTTAGAAGAAGGCGAAGAAGAAAATTCCGTTGAGCCGCTTCAGTATTAAAAGTTTATAAATATCAAAAGTGCTGGTCCTCGAAGTGAGTCGTTCTTCTTTATGAAGTATGATGCAGTAAGTGGCTAACTTGTATGTTTACACACACATTGGCGTGGCGTAGAGTATACGGTCATTGTGTGAAGTTGTATTGGTCAGATTACAAAATTAACTGCCTGCGCCGTCAGAAGAAAGTAGACAAATTACAAAATGAGCAAAGGGAATGGCCGTCGATATCTTGAAGTTATATCTGAAACGAAAAGGAAACTTAAAAGTTTCACTGGATTTCAATACGTAGTCCTATATCTTAATTTGTGGTGTTGTTTTCCGAAGCAGACTAGCTTTTTCCGGGATTGCTGTTCTTGTAAAGAAATAATAAGTACACATACACGAATGATAGTATTTACAAAACTGTTGTATAAAACTATCAGAGAATACATTAGCAAATTAGTTGTACACGTCACGAGGATGACGATGAATGGATTTAAGTGGAAGCGTTCTGTGAGACATTGTAAAACAGCCTAAATACAGCGAACCTTAATGATTACACGGTTACTGCTGGAGATCTAAATTCGCGAATTGACAATGCCCATACAAAACCTATTGGGACCCAGCAGTGAAATTATGGAAATTGCCGATAGATTTTTTTCAGTTATAGTTTAAATGAACATTTATTTTTTAAACTGAAGAACATTCAGAGGTATTCCTGGAATGCTTGGGGTACAAAGATCGATTATTGACTCCACAATAGTGAACAGAAAGCTTTCTAACGTAATAGAGAACATTCGAAATTATCTAGGACAGACGTGGGCGCGAGCATCACCTGCTGTCCCCCAAGAAAATGGAGAAGAGACGGAAGTAATGGGAAAGAACAGAAGAGAAAAAGAAAATTTAAGGTGATTTTGTTACAGGAAGAGAGTATCGGACAACTGTATAACAACAGAATAGATGCTGTGTTGAACGAAAGATCGATTGGCAATCATATAATTGGTAATGGAAAGTATAGAAAACTGCCTTACTAAAGCTGCAACAGAAGCCCTAAGTAAACGTGAGATATAACAATGAGACCTTATGATATGGAATGATGGACATTGCTGAGATAACCAATCAGAAATTAACTGGCTTGTTTATAGCATCGAACAGCCGATAATAGATGTGAATATATCTTCTTCTGCGGAGGCAACAAAAGAAGACTGAGGTGGTACAGAAAACGGCCACATTCAGTAAAAAAAAGAAAGGCAAGAAAAAGTAGAAACAACAGCCAAAGCCACGACCGGATAATATTATCATTAAGCAGATGGAAGACACGTCCTATGCTGAAGCGAGACCAGACAGCTCATAATCAGCATCGTCTGCCAGACAAAGGTTAGTGACATTCTCCTCGAGCTCTAGGAACAAAGAAGAATTTCATTTCGGTACTGAAAATATTTTAGAAAAGAAGGCGACGGTCCAAAGTGGCCTCGGAAATTAGACTCTTCGACAGTCACAAGAGAGGAGAAAGTGCTGCAGGTCATAAAAATAAGCCTCTCATCAAATATCGTAGTTTATCGTGTATAATGCACACTCTTTTCTTAGATTTTCTTCCCAAAAATTGGAGTGCGCTGTATATACGAATAATTTAACTTACATGCTAAATTGTAGATCTGCACGTGTATGGTCAGATTGTGCATGGTAGAGTTGGCAACGTCGCGTAAAACAGGCAGGCTTGAGTCTAGTAATATTAAATGAAATTTACCGGTAATTTGCTTCGCAGTTTTCACCCCTCTCCATCAGTTATTTGTTCACGTTGCAGACATTAACAGTACTCTGTTATAGCATTCTGTTACTGTACTTGTTTGTCGTCGTTAGTCTTTTGTTTTTACAGTCGTTCAATACTTGTATTGCGTATGTTGTAAAGAAACATACTGTATAGTCATAATGAGTGAAAGAACATCTCTATCGTCCTATGAGGTTCAGTTTCAATTATCCGTAATAAAATTCAGAAAAGAAAATCGCGCCGCATTGCTGCGTATATTTGATGTATCGGAAACTAATGTTCGGGAATTGGAAAACAAAAAGAAAAATTAAGTGTTACTACTTGTGATCGGGCGTTCTTTCTTTAGTAAAAAAGCTACGTTTCCAGAAGTAGGAAATCACCTAGTCGAGTTTTATGAAAGTAGGGCTTTCCTCGTTACTGCTGAAATGGTACAGGCTCAGCGCTTGCTTCGGAGTACCAAAATTATCGAGTTTCATCGATTTACTGTATAAACGAAGCGTACGAACAATTTCGTTTCGTCTCACATTGGGAATGCAAACTGATGTTTATCTTTCGCGATAGTGAAAAAGGTGCGAAATCTGTGCCCGTCAGATCAACAGGACACGATAACAAAGGTGCATCAGAAGAATCAGAAGAGGAGAGTATATTGCTTTCTTCAGAAACAGATGAAGATGTTAATAAATGCAAATGCTATGTGCTAGTGAAAAACTAAAAATATAACAAGCTAAACAAAAACGATGACTTGCGTAAGTTTTAAGTTGTTTAAATTGTATATGATTTTAATATATTTGTTTTGTGTTTACAAAGAACAAGCATTGGTAATTACATTTTTTCTATTATTTTGCATGAAACACTTTTCTGCTCAGTCTAATATTCAAACAATGTATATTTTTCTGCGTTCTAATAATATTTTCTGCGAAATGTCAAGATAAAATGGGGGCGCGCATTATACACGCGAAAATACGGTAAACAGCAGGGCTCAGAAATTAAACTTAGTCCAGCTAAACGCCAAGAGAGCAAAAGAGAGGCGTAAGGCAACTCGCATCAAAAGCGGGTAGATCAATCGCTAAGTAGCAGTTGTTTGGACAAGCAGGGCATCTACAAGCGGACCAAGCGAGGAAAGCGAAAAGAGCTCTATATTACGGAATCTGCATGGCACACACGGAAAGGCGCACACGGTTTGACAGAATGAAACAATATTAAAATACAGTCTTGTAATGGAATAATTGGAAAAAGAGTATCTAAATTACAACCATTATCAGAAAAATAATTGTAGCCGTACTTCCCAGGACTTTGCAACCAAATATTTATGGTAAAGATGCAAATTATAGTAAGGTAAAATAGTGAAGTTGGTGTATGGACTTAATATCTTTGTACGAGTTGAAAAATGTATTAAATCAGACAAAGAACGAGAAATTACCAGGACATTATGATTTAAACAGCGAGCTCTTTGAAAAACGCTTTGTATCGTTGTACTGGACATATCCCGAATAAGTGGGTCTGCCGTATTGCAAATCCGAAAGTGGTAGTGTGGTATTGGCTTACTTTGTTCAGCGGAACGACGAGAGAGGAACAAAACGCTTTTAGAAAATAAAGATCTTGTATATATTGCGTATTTATGCTAACACTGCTTATAGTAAAACATAGAGGCCTTAATATCCCCACGTGTATCGCATTAGTCGATTATATATGAGAAGGCGTTTGACGGAGTGAACGGAAACCTTTTTCTTCAAGTTATGCTGGAAGACGCGATATCCACAGCGTCTTGTACGGACAGTTGGAACTATGTGCATTGCAGAATTGTAGACGGCAACAAACACTAACAAAGCGGGGCTGACCGCTATCGCCTAACCTTTTTTTATAACGTATAGGACTATTTTTCCCGTTGTCATAGATACATGGCGGACAAATGGTTGACGATGTGACTGAACACAGTGCTTTTTGTGGACGATCAGATTCTATTAGCTGAATCACACAATAGGCCTAATTTACAGCGGGGTCGTTCAAGTCCTCTTAAAGTAATAACATAAGCATATCTCTCATTCAGAAACATAACTTATAGAATTTAAGGACAGCGATTGAGTGCGGGCTTATTAACCTGAACAGTTGAACAGGTTAATAAGTTTACATATTTGGGGTGTGAGATCACTTAGAGTAGTGATGTAAACAAGTTGGAGATTGACTCCAGGCAATCAATGGATTTGTGTTGTTGGCATCAGTAGCAATTGTCCTGATGATGACAATAAACATTGTCGAAACGTCGACACAAATAAGTTAAAATTTGTGTTATATTTTTGACCAATCCTCACAAACCCTTCACTGAAAAATTCATTGATTGATCAATTTAATTGGTCACTACCAATTTAAGGACTTATTTTCTCTATTTATTACTTGTTGCTGCAATGAATTGTCGATATCATGGCGTCTTAAATAGGTTGCGTCCATAGCCTCTTTTGTAGTACGGGGTAGGTTTTCTTGTTTCATTTCGCGGGTAAGAATATTTTCAGCGAAGTCATCCTCATTAAGAGCTTCTGCGGTGGATAACCCGTTGATATTAGATAGCGCGAACTGAAAAGACGGTGGAATATTAAACTGTTTGATCCATTCACTTGCAGATAGATTGTCATCTGTATCGTGAACTTCGTTGTCAGAAAAATTCCTTTGTAGTAAAAGTCCGGAATGCCTAAACGCGTGTTTTACAGTTGAAAACGTAACCAAGTCCCTAATTTTGACAAGAAGACAACGCTGCTTCGTATAAATTTAATTTAATTTCATTTCATTTTCTCTCTCTTCAATGAGTCGATGCACCATATTCTGTTTGTAGTGGGAATTTGATGACTGTCTGGTCCATCGGTTGGAGGACACTAGTCGTATTAGCAGGTAAAAAAACAATGTTGAGTTCTTGGCTATCTGAGTGTGCTGTACAGTTACCCACTAATAAAAGTCTTTCTACTCTGCTTTGTTAATTCATCGTCCCATGCTCGTATTTCGTGTTCACATATATTGGCAGTCAACCATGTAGATTTATTTGTTTTGGTATTTCACAGGTTTGATTTATTGTTTTTAAAACATCTAGGGCATTTGTATTTGCCTATAACTAATAACCGCCTGTTTTCAGTTACTGCCATATTAGCACAAACAAAAACAGTCACTCGTTGTGTTGTTAATTTTCCACCGACGCACTTTTCAGCCTTAAATTTCAATGTCTCATTTGGAAATATTTTAAAAAAGTCCCGTTCCATCGGCATTAAACATATCAGCTTCCCCATAACCCTCAAAGTGGCGTGGCGTGGGTACATAACAGCTGTTGCCGGTTGATTTAGGTATAAAACGTAGCCTAAAAAATAATTCGAATTTTTCCTAGTATCAAATATTCCTTTTAGTATTCTGTTTCGAGCCAAAATATATTTTTATTGTATTTTCTATGTATCAGAAGAAGAGGTCCCTGGCGTATGCGATATAACTCCATTATACTTCACAGAATACTTCACAAATAATCAAATCAAACGTAATACAGGAAAACAGAGAAATACACGACTAAAAGAACAAAACAAATAGGAGCGTAGTAACTGGTACACCTCGGTTCCGAAAACGAACAAAGCTGCTAACTGAGCGTTTTGCCGGTTAATTCAGCGGCAACACGTTGGAAGAACTAATGTTTCTCCTCCGCTGTAGTCTGTACAGTGACAACTACTACGAGGTCCATGACCATGCGCAGCAAAACGTTGCCGACGTCTGAGTCGGCAACACGACATTAAAATGACGGTGCAAGTGCCCAACAGTTCGATAACAATGCTTATGCTTGTCTTCAAGATTCCTTACTAATACTGTTCGCAATTCAAATCATTCAATATATTTACTATCTGATATAGTAAATTTTCTTTTCTTTTATTTACTGTAATGTTACCGCCGGCAACACCGGCTACATGGACGCGACGGCATTTATTTTAGGCCACTTGTTGAATTCAGTTAGCTGTAACATTTTGCTCACTAACTATTGCTTTGCTGCAAATTATACTAAACGTCAGTCGATGTCGCTGTTTAAATGTATGCACTTAACCGTCGGATTGTTCATCATTTATTTGCCAAGACTTCAGCGTTTGTTTTCAGTATCGGTCCGTCAGTTGGGAATCGTAGGTTGATGTCGCGACAAAAGCGCCCAGCGACATAAGCGCACAACTGATAGTGGTTGAAAGGGGTGCGAGTGAATGGGTGAGGCTGCATATTTAGGAAAAACGAACATTTAGTATTTCAATAATGATTACTGATTTCTTTCACTTACGGGTGTTTAAAATCAGCTTGAAGAAAGCTTCGTCATTTTGTACATCTTTTTTTGTAGTTTTGTAATTTTTGGTTTTTTATAAGTTTTTAGCTTTTTTAAAATCAGCTTGAAGAAAGCTTCGTCATTTTATACATTTTTTTTTTTAGTTTTGTAATTTTTGGTTTTTATAAGTTTTTAGCTTTTTTAAAATCAGCTTGAAGAAAGCTTCGTCATTTCGGTTTTTTATAAGTTTACTCCAACTTTTGAAGGTAAGAGAGCGTGCGAAGACATTGCCTTATATTGCCAGTTTCTTCATACAGCTTGATTGTTTTTTCGATGCTCTTGTCCAGTTTCTTATATTTCAGTTTTCTTCGTTTTTCATCCAGGTTCAATTGCATTCTTATGTCGCAAATTTCAGCATGTGCGCATAAGTCGCTGGGCGCTTTTGTCGTGCATTCCTTCGGGATTCCCACTTCATTGTTTTTCAGCGAGGGTGTTGACCGCAGGTAGCTAGAGGCAGGGAGGGGTAGTTTGGGCGCTTATGTCGCAAATTTCAGCATGTGCGCTTATGACCCTGGGCGCTTTTGTCGTGAATTCCGTAGGTTTTATTGACCTCGGAACCCCGTATAGTAGGCCTACCGCTTCTTCTAGTTGTTCATAGACCGGTGTTCGAAAGTTTGTTTACAGCCGTTTTTTTTTCGTTGTGCGCCTTCGGTAATTATTCTTTTTTGCTACCGCCGACGAAGCCAGTTTGAAGTCACGGCAAATATCGACTGGTTCGCTATCCTTCTCTGGTAGTCGAATAATTTCAACTTTTTCTTCGATCGGAAGAATTTTACGTTTGCTGGCCATCGATGAAGTTAGACTTGCACCGCAATACACAATTAAAATACAGTAAAATTATACTAGTACTCTTGAATAGATGTTCTTTCGTGTTAGGATAGAGGACAGATCTAATAACAAATAGAGTACTATGTTTTACACTGATTATGCACTGATAGCTCCCTGGCGTACAATGACTGTATTTGTAGTGTCACTTACATGGAAATTCCGAATAAGAATTGCAATACTGAACGCGTGATCTCATGCGGAGTTACAGGTATAGAAATCTTCGCAGACTGTTCAACGAGTACATGTACATGCACTTTGTCGGCAACTACAGTATAAAGGACGGTGACAATGAAAGCTGTAGGATTTACAGTAATGACGAGTTATTTTAAAAAGCAGCGAACTGTAATTTCCGACAGGTGTTTCATAATCACATAAACATATTCAGGTACCGACTTCACTCTATTCATAAAATTTCGGTGCCTGGAGTTTAAAATATTCCTATTTTATAAAGAATTGTAATTTTCTTTCGACATAGAGAAAATTTGGCGTGTTTTCGTTACAGAAGGCCTAAAATGCAGTCTTTTATAGAACTGGAGGAGCCAGCCAATATTTTCGTTACAGAGAGTTTGGTTATGGAGAGCTTTTATTGTAGTACAGTGTTATAATCTATTTTTTGCATTTATAATATACATGATATTTACTGTGTTGTAATTGCTATTTGAAGTGCTCATTGTTTGTTTCCTGTTTTTGAAACGTATCAACAAAATTGTGTAGGTGTAACATTACTGTTGTATTTATTGGTTTACTACGCACAGACCTATGTGTACTGCAAAATAACAGTTCTTATAATACTTTGAACTGTAGGTCTGCAGTTGTAAAAAATACTTGATTTTTCAGAATCCGAAGAAATTGTTTTGAATTATAGACTCTTTAGTGTAGTGTTTTTTTGTTGGTATCATCTTTTCTTTGTTCCTTGTGGTGTAAAGACGTCTGCAGGTCATAACTGCACACTTGCATTCCAACCAGGTTAATTAACATCTGTCCTAACCACTGTCCGGTATTTTTCCGGTTCATGTACTCCTTCTCTGTTAACTTTTTGCTTTACCTTCAACAATTGGCCGTAGTATTGTTTTTTTAATTTTTCGTGTAATTTCCGAAGTACTTTTTTTGGGTTGCACATCTTTTTCGTCACTGCTTGTGTGATATATCAACGAAAACGAAGCGTTCTGACATAACACAAATTTCTAACGTTGTAATCTGTGATGCTTCGGAAAGGGTCCAAGCGTTTACTCCGTAAAGTAGTATTGGAAACATGAACTCGGGACTCTGGATGTCATAATAAAATAAACATGAACTCGGGTCTCTGGACGTAATAATAAAATACAGTTTCGGTTTTACGAACGATGATCGGGGTTATTCAATTCCTGCGCTTATTTATTAATTTGGAAAATACGACCTGGACTTTATTTTATAATGTACTTTTCTTAATATATCGTAATCGTAAACTTACAATTTTATCCGTTCATCTGCGAGTGAATTAGAGTCTATAGTACATAATTGTCTCGGACTAATGCATTAGAAACCACGACAGTTACCATATTTTCTAATTTTGTTGTATCCAGTAATCTGCAGTGAAGCATAGAATGTTGAAGAGTCGGGAAACAACTGCATATGTAACTAAAATAGAGCAGACGGTGATGTCATATGCGGAATTAAGAAAATAAAATGGAAATTGCCAGATGGTCTCGAAGTTGCCAGGTTAGAGACCAAGAAACGTTATGATGTGAAGGCTCGATACAACGAGTGGAGAACATGTACTGTGATCGTGATGATGATGAGCATTTGCATCATTTCGTATGTAGTTACCCACAGTAGTACGAACCACGTTGAAAGCGACTCTACGATCTGTTCAGATACCAATTACCAACAGGCAAAGATGAGATGAGGCTACGGAGCGATAAGTATATACGCAAACTAGAAAATCATGAAAGCGTTTAGGATAAGAGATATACAGGTTCTAGATTTACCCACCGTTTCTTCTAACAGTCGCTTAATATGGGATCTTATGAAACGGGTTTGATTATAAAGCCACTGTTACTGGGGGTTTACTCATATAAGTGGTGTTTGCTGTGCCTATTCGTGTAAGCCTATATTAAAGTGTAAAAACGTTGTTACTAGTATGAAACACGAACTCGCTAGTTTTGGTGCTAATCAGCAGTCCGTATGGTATACATGTCAGATCCCGTTATTATAAGGAAATCTTTCGTTATATTGAAATTTTGTTAAAACGGGCATGTAGTACTACAAAATACGCTGTAAATGGTTTGTTTAAATAAAAAAGTCGAAAACTGAACATAACATATTTATTAAAGAAAATTAAAAAAGTCAAGTCTGTTGTCTTACAGTAGAAAACGGCATTAACGTTTTGTTTGTTGGAAGGATTGTATTGAACAGTACGATTGCTTACAAAATAAATAAAATAAACAATTCTGGAAATGTACAATGAGTCCTGTAATGAATGTAAAATTTGCGAGAACATTTGGTTATATTATTTACGTGTACGTAATGTCCATCTAAAAAAAGTCAGCAAGTTTGACTGTTCCTCGTTCTTTGTTGCACTGGTAATTTTCTCTAGAATATAAATTTTGTTAATAGTTTGATGAACGAACGTGGCCACTTGCTACCCCGTCGTAATAGTTTGCCACTTGCGACCACATCGTATAAAATCCGGTCAGTTGCGACCGAGGTGGAAATTTGAATCCGGTCAATTGCTATCGATTGCATTTTCATGTTATGATAATAATAAGACAGAAATTACCATTATACTTCTATTCATACCTAACCTAACCTAACGTAACCTAATAAAAATATAGGAAGAAAGAGGTTACTCGCACAAATAAGAAGTTGCAGAATTGAAATCTCATCGAAGTTCAGAATAGGTACGCTTCTAAATGCAGATTTGGTCAGTAAGTGAAAGTGTGGGGCGCAATCAACCGCGTAAGAACAGGTAAAAACGTCGTTTCGTGGCAACTGACCGAGACCGGAACAAAAGCCGGAATCGTACGTAGATATGAACGGACATTTTGGAATATTGTTGCTTCAAAGAAAGAAATTATTTCCTCTTTGCTTTTTGCCGTTTTCGTCGTTATCGTCTGTTACAACAGCGGCCGTAGATGTGACTTTTACGTTTCGACAATTTTTGACCTGTCAACTGATTCGTGATTAATAAATTGTCGTGTGCGGGTACGCAGTCATCAAAAGTTGAAGTATGTGGAAATACTATGAAATGCCAAACGCATCTAGCTTTATAGCAGAAGCGTCAGCAACAGAAGTGAAGTTTTTCCAACAAAACGTTTTACAAACCACCACGTAGAAGAAATCATGTAATCTCTGAAACCATATCTAGCAATATTTTTCAATTGGATTGTGCATTGTACTTGGACAGATCGTACAGTAGGTCCACCCGTAACGAGTCCCGTACACGAAGCCTGTACAACAAAAATGACTCATTTGATATGTCATTAGTACCAGTGTACTAAACGTAGTGATTTAATAAAATAACTGTGTTGTTGAAAATAAAAATGACTTTTGAAATGACTTTTTGGTTAAAAAAGAAACAATTTTTGGTTTGTAAAATATACTTACCTTTGTAAATAACAGAATGTCTACGTGTAGAATTAGCTGTGTATGAGCCACTGTGGACTACGTTTGATTCAACTGGTTCCTCCCTTCTTCTCCTCTCCCACGTCTTCACTCTTGATCGATGTCTCTCCCTCCTTCGTCAGTCCAGATGGCACCTGTCCTCTTCCAAGCTGCATTATGAAACGGTATCATTTTCTTAACGTAGACAGTATATTAAATAAATAGGAGCAGCTTAAATTTAATTTTCAGCTTTACATCCTAGTTTTTATTTTTGAATGAGGGATGCGTTGTTTGTGAGGTATACATCAGTGCTCTTTGACTACTGAAGTAAATAAACGTTAAAAATCAAATCAAATCCAATTTTTGTTTAAACGCGAAAATCGCAGTCTTATAAACACTTGTCATGTGACTTAATATGAGTAATTGATGTCGAAGCTAGTGTGAAATCGGCAGTGGCAACCGTTTTTAAAGAACTGAGAAAATCTCTAACTTCGGCAATCCCCCCCCCCCCATGTTCCTCTCTCATGTGAAAAAGTGGATTTGTCCGAGTAAACCTGGACGGATGGGACCCGTAGCTTATGCAAGGAAAATAACCGAACAGAGGTACCTCCAGTTTTATAAACAGATTGTTCAGTAAATCATGTGTCATCCGTGCTCGATTATTGGCACGATAATCGTAAAGATGTTAGCGAGCTGAAGTGAACGGCGCGGACTGAAGAGTTCTCTGTAACTAGGGGTTTCTGTTTGTTTGGCATTGCTGCAGATTAAGCGACTACGCGTTGTTTTCTTTCCTCCTGTACAAGCATCGCCTAGACAAAATGGCGTTCAGGTGTGTGTAAGTAACTGATAATATAGCCCGGTTTCAATATGTTTCCGGGCATTTTTTTTATTGTTTCACCGGGACTCCATTCGTTTACGGTAACAACTGAGACTTCGCTGTCTTTGCGAAGACAACTTGTTCTGTGCCTGTCGCGAAACCTGTCGACAATCCTACACTAGCTGGGACTCTAGCTAAATCCGATGAATTTTGTCAAATAAATAATTAGTTATTGATTGGAATATTTTGCGATGTGGTTACCGTGAACCATGAATTCACGCCGGCTGTTGTCTAAATCGTAGTACAGATCGGTACAAATTGTTTTCTTTGAAGGATAATACATCAACGAAACGGACTATATACATCATCGTTAAATGGACTATCATATAAACTTCGGCGGTGGACTAGTGTGATGTTTAGACGGCTCAAGCGGTCTCTTCATCAGACCTTCAGCAGGATGATGGTTACACTTCCCAAGAGCCCGATAGTTTTAACAAATAATATGACTGACTCGTCGCGTGAAAGCCTACGAAATTATGTCTTAACATTTTTTATCTCAACTGGATAGGTGAGGTGAATAAACAATTTATTTTTATAAGAATTAAGTGACAACGATTCTTTCACATATCTTAACGGATTTGTCTGCGTATCCGCTAATGGGCTTCTTCTTGGCTTGCTTCCTGGGCTCACTTTTCCCAAAAACGTTTCATACATCTAAACCTTTCAAGAAAAAATAATGGTGAGAACCGCATAAAAATCCGCGGCGGTTCTCCAGACTACCTTAACAAACAGACAGTCGCCTACAAGGATTTTTTTAAATGGTATATAGAGATATCTTACAACGATAATTATACCTACAAATAGGCCTAGTTGCTGAGACATATATTCCGGTAATTAAAACAAAAACCCTAATCGTAAACGGCCGGACGCTTTTTGTCTGAATCCCGGGACTTTACTGTATAGCTTAACTTGTGTAGTTGTAATCATTCCCCATGACACGCGGTTTGATTGCGCTCTCGGCTGCACATGATTTCACTCAAAGGTTAACGTTTCGCGTTAACGTAATCGAAGAATGCGGGCCCGAGTACAAGGCTATATTGTTCTCTAAACTGTGTAACGCAGTTAGGGTACGAACATGCCGGCGCAGCATTACTGGTAGACAGCAGCATACTGTGCGACATTACTGTACTGCGAGACATCGCGACAAACACACCGAGGAGTTCATCCTTACTGTAAGAGATTACTGTGAGACATCGCGACAAGTCAGCTGACAAAAAATAGTTAATCCTTGCATTGTACTGTTAAGTATCGCAGAAGAAGGAAATACATACGTGTATGCATATTTTTATTTCTGATTGACTGAATGAAATATACTCATTAAAGTATAACTGATTATGTTATCCAGTGACAGTGACAGTGACGAAACTTATATGTCTTAAGTTAAGAAAAATTAAAAATTACAAAAAATTACATAACTTTCCAAATACTGTATGTATTATACAGTAATTTATTTCACAAAAATTAATACAAAACTTTTCAAAATTGTAGGCCTATACGTACCTTAAAAATGTTGGTCGGATTAATTTTAAAACACTTCAACGACCACGGTAAAATTGATTTTTCTTCTCAGGGGAACAAGTCTATTTTTCAACTGGATTAACCTTGTAATCCAGTCAGAAATAGTAATCAGTCACTCGTTTTCCTTTTTGAGTCTAATAATATAAGAGAACATGAAGCGGTCGTATACGCCTGCTGTGGTCCCTCGTAGCGAGTTGATATAACTTTTGCCATGAATGGGCCGCGGCGGACGTATACGACCGCTTCGTTTCTGTCGACGTCTAATCGCTCCCAGTCTATCCAAGCTCTTGGCTAGTCGTGGGAACCTACTGAAGGAATAACATTTGAATACTCATAGCTTTCTCTGTGTGTTTGATGTTTGCCTTACGGTTAGCCTTTTGAAAAACGATGAGTGGCGGATGCCGCCCGATATCATTATGTAATATCAGTAACATGCAAGTCTATTGACAACAAATTGATTCACATTGCGGTAAAAAAAATATATTACAGTTATTTCCTCTTTCTCACATTCATGTTTTCTTTCAGTATACGCGAATAATTTCCATGTTTTATTTATTTCGTTTTCACTTCGTTGTGCAAAAAGAAAGTAGTGGAATATGTGTCACTGTAGTTATTAGGTTATAGTTCAATATTGTCAAACGTTTTTCTTCATTATAGTTCGTTGTTTGCCTAGTTTTGTTTTTATAAAACAAACCGACAAATTACTCTCTTCTATTCAAAGACTGAATATCTGGCATTCAGAAAAGGAAATCGTCTTAAGTTCAAGCGAAGCTTTTACCTTACTTATGACTTGTAAAACCTAAAGATATGATCTGGTGATTATACTTAAAGCTATAAATACATGGACATTATATTTAAAGATATTTATAATGAGACAAACATATAATATTCAGAATCGTAAAACAACCTGTTACCAACAAACATCTAGAATAAGAATTTTATAAAGATCGAAAATGTGAGCCCAAATACGCTTTTGTGTTCACAGTGATTATAGTGGTCGCGTTAAACAGAAAAATTCGCCGACAAACGGTCATCTGGGCTACAGAGACAATATTTCTGTACAAAGTTTGAGAGGTCGTATACGCCCGCTATGGTCGCGTTAAAGTGTTAATATAATAAAATTAAAAAGTTCTATTATAAACGGTTAATAAACATTTCATTTGTAAACCTTACCAACTACTAGATTAATGGTTATATGGTAATACTGAAGAAGGCGTTTAATTTATAATTAAAAATCAAAATATTAACTATGAAGCCGGAGTCACAACCAAAAACGCATATGAACTGACGAGCGCGTCTACTACGCTATGGAGTGAGGGTCATGTGACTCAGTGAACCAATCAGGTAGCGCGCCACAGTTGTAGTGCGACATTGCTGTCTTCCGTGAGGAAAAAAACAAAATAATTTTGTTCTTGCCTCACTGCTGCACAGTAATGTCTCACAGTAAGCATCTTCTACATGTTCGCTCCTATTTAAACCTATACATTTGTTGTGGCCTCACTGTCGTACAGTACAGTAATGTCGCACAGTATGCTGCAGTCCACCAGTAATGTTGCGTCGGCACGTTCGTACTAGACCGTTCTTACCCTTCCATTGTGAGGTCTCAATGGCTTTCGGCTTTACCGCACGTTTTATTTCTTTTCGTATCGCCTATTCTACGAAAAGACATCCTCACGTATCCCACAAATTTACAATACAGTTAATATGCAACTATATTATACAGTGTAGCTGTAATTATGTCACACATACACACTATATATATATATATATATATATATATTTACAGTAGACTCTCGCTTGTCCGGCCTCGTTTGGATCGGCCGTCGGATGGTTCGGCCAGCCATACGGTGAGTCACACAGTCTAGACGAGCCTCCAGCGACAGGCCCCAACTTGTTAAACGGAAAATATATGTATGTATATATATATATATATGTATATGTATGTACTATCATGTGTTAAGCTTTGCAACCCAAGAAGGAATGCGGTGACGTTTGCCATTCCACTGCACGTATCACGGTACTACTACACATTTAAAATACGTTTAACACTGTCTCTCGCACGGTACTGAACAATGTTTACAGAACCAGTAATACCCCACCACCAACACAAGCACGCGTTATCATTCAGTAGACGCCCCCCCCCCCGCTCTTCAGGCGTCTCGATAGCACAGCTTGTGCTCGTATAGTAGCTCAGTTGACTCGCGCTTTTGTTCATGTGCAGACGTATGTCTTATGGTGTGAGTTCTGTGTATATAGTCTGTGTAAATATATCTGTGTATATAGTCTATGTAAATATATCTGTGTATATAGTCTATGTAAATATATTTGTGTATATAGTAATACTGTACGTATCTGTGTAAATAAAAACGTTTTCCGACATGAGTGCGAAACGAAAACACGCGTTCGTGACTATGGACCAAAAATTACAAGTCCTTCAGTGTCTCGATACGGGTGAATCGGTCCAGAGTATTTGCCAAGAGTTTAATTAATGTAGGCAAGAGTAATGTTAATGACTGGCGCCGAAACAGAAAGTCGATTGAGACTTTCTGCACTCAAATTGAAACTGAGAAAGTGCTTTCGACGCGATGCACTTTAAAAAAACCAAATAACGAATTAGTAGACAATGCTTTGTGGTTATGGTTTATGCAGGAACGCCGAATTTATGTAGTAATTTTCCTTGTTTGTTTTTTCCTTGCTACCATGGAGTAAGGGTGAGTAATTATAATTATTAGTAATTTATATTATACTGTATTGGGTCATTTATTGTATGGGTCATTCATTAAAGAGCAATATTTAATCATTATAGTGTATTTTCGCTTCATCCGGCCTAGGGTCTGGTCCCGAGATGGCCGGACGAGAGGGCATCTTCTGCATATATATATATATATATATATATATATATATATTTTCAAACACTTTCTGCTAAAGTCCGTTTCTTGATGTATATAATATATATTCATTTTATGTATAGTTTCCAGACCGCTGTTAGAACCAAATTTAAATAATTTACCTTATATTTAATCCGCTAAGCGATCTTCTGTTTATGTATAGTCTCCAGACCGCTGTAGAAGATCGCTTAGCGGATTAAATATAAGGTAAATTACTTAAATTTGGTTCTAACAGCGGTCTGGAGACTATACATAAACAGAAGATCGCTTAGCGGATTAAATATAAAGTAAATTATTTTTAACTTTGGTTCTAACAGCGGTCTGGAGACTATACATAAACAGAAGATCGCTTAGCGGATTAAATATAAGGTAAATTATTTAAATTTGATAATATATATTTTATAATTACTTTACCTCAAGATGTTTTCTCCCTATTTGGAACATGTTTCGGGAAGCCTTGTGTTCCCATCTTCAGCCTTCCTAATTTTGAGCCTTGTGAGGTATTTGTGTGTTGGCTGGTTGTTGCTTTGGTTTCCTGTTGGTCTCTGGTGCTTTAAATTGGTATTATTGTCTGTGATTGTGATGTATATATTAGTATTTTGTGTATTTTCTATGTTGAGTGCTTTGAAAAAAGGGACCATAATGAACATTTGGGAAAATTTACAAATATACAAACATAAAACACAAAACAAACGAATACCTGAACAAATACAAATAAATACAAAACATGACACAATTTTATATATCTAACACCGGTAAGCCTACAAGTAATTATTTTAACTGTAACAATATTTACACACGTGACAATATAACTGTATTAATTCTTAATACTTATTCAATCAATTCAATAATTTTAATTCTCAGAGGCACCGAATTGTTTATTAAAAAAAATTTAATCAGCCACTCATCACATATGATTACTTGCACAAAGAAATTATATAAAATCAAAAGCGAGCAGGAATATTTCCAGCTGTACAGGCGACAGTGTGCATAATGCTCTATACAGTTTACAGACAGGCTTTTGGTAGTATTCACAGACTGAAGCTACTGGATGCGATGGAAGGTGTTGGTACACCACGGAAACTAGTAAACCTCACAAAAATGTCTATGCTAAACAGTGGCGTTACAGTTGTGATTGGTGAGCAGAATCTTTAAAAACAGCTAATGCCCTACCAACCCTGCTATTCTATCGTATCCGAACAGATCGTAGAGTCGCTTTCAACGTGGTTTGTACTACTGTGGGTGAATACATAAGCCGGTAAAACGGGCGGGGCCAGTACATACGAAATGATGGAAATGCTCATCATCAACATCACGATCACAGTAAACGATTACAGTGGAATTTGCTTATAACGAGGTCCAAGGGTCCGGACAAATGTGCTCTTTAACTCCGGCTGCTTGCTACATTCGAGTTGTCGACTCGTAAGCCTAAATTTTTATACCGTGGCTATCGAACGCACAACAAAAATAGTTACCATAGAAGAGGCTTTGCACAATAAAATTTGGGCATGTTGTAGATTTAAAACTGAAATTTAGACTTTCAACATATTTTGACGCTAACATTCTTTGCTGAATAGTGGCGTATAGTGCATTCGCGAAATATAATAAAAGTAACTGTGTAGGAAGACTTACCAAAAATTAGCCGGATATCTGGCAAACAACGCTGAACTGTCAATGCCACATGTACAATGTTTATATTTAAATTACAAGAAAATTGATTCTAATTTATTTGTCTTTTTTTTCTTCGTTCTAAATGGAATCGCCAACATTATATTTCGCACACAGAATTTAATTAACCTTAAAAAGGCATCTAGTTTTGTTTGTTTAGTTGTTATGTATCTGTAGATATCAAAACAGTTTTGTAATTTTTTTAAAAATAATCCACGAATTCATGACTTACATTATTAGTTTCACTAAATTGCGTTAATGATTTTAAAGAAATGTTTAAAATGCTGACAGTACAGCATTTTAAATGTGTAACAGACTTTTGTTAGGACCTTAATCCATGATCAAGCCTTAAAATGCTCGTTATAACCAAGTCTCTACTGCGTTCCTCAGCTCGTTAAAAGCGAGTTTAATTATCATTACCAAGATACAAAACCAAACAAATAATCGTACTTTTGCTCGTTACATCCGAGTTCTCGTTATAAGCGAGCTCGTTATCGCGGGTCCACTGTATTTTACAAATGTGCATGCTAATTTTTATTATTAAATAATCTTGACAATAATTATAATAATGACTTCGGTCATTTTTTATTATACTTATGTGTGACGGATGGTATACCAGCAATGGTAAGGGGAAAATCTGGATTTATAGGATTCTGAAAGGCAAATGGAGTGACTTGTTCCAAAATTCATTGTACTATTCACCAAGGAGCTTTGTGTGGAAAATTAGTGAGGGATACTCAAGTTTTAAACTTGTAGGTAAGGTTATAAACTTGATCAGAGGTGGAACCAAAGCTCTTTACCTTCGTCATTTGAAGCAATTTAAGGAGGCTATGGAAACAGGATATGAGGATAAATGCTTCTGTACCATCAAGTGAGATGGCTAAGTGCAGGAAAGTGTCTCGAACAGTTATTTGGAATTAGGAAAGAGGTTCCTGCAGGCCTCGATCATTTGTTTTATTTAATACTATGCAAATGGAAGAAAAGGTTCAGAGTATGTATTTCGTGTTAAACATCTGGCTTTTCTGCCAGACATTACCGATTATGTTAACAAATTCAATCGGAAGCTCCAAGGGGGGAATCGGAAGCTTCTATTGGCATCGGACTAAATAGAAACCATGAATGTATTTTGTAATAAATTAAAAGTTTCCAATTGTTCTTTGGAAACAAATGAATTGACTCATCTTGCAAGCTGTCGGTAAATTGCAGACGAGTTTAAAAATGATGAAATATTAATTTTTCAGAATTTGGTGCAAATGTTCAAGAAATCATAGAAGAATTTACCATATGATTAAATGAATTTGAAATCCCAAGAAATAGTGTCCGACTAATAATGGTCTTGGTACTGTCACTGAGGAACAACCGACATTCAACTGGAATTGTGTGATTTACAAGCGGATCCCTCCTTGCAGTCCAGTTAAGAAAAGAAGTCGGATTTCTTCAAGCTGCTACCCGATGAAGAACTTCCAAATCCGAGAAATTTTGGTCAGAAAGTGACGTCGATGTTTGGAAGTACACATATCTGTGAAAGCGTGTTCTCCACAGTGAAGTTCATCAAGAACAACGCCAGGAGCCGCCTCACAGATTCTTCTCAGCTTTAGTGGCTGCAGCAGATAGACCTCAGTTTTCACATTGAACATTTTGTGTAATGTATAACGTTTAATATCATTCTTGTCTTCATTATTATACTGACAAAATGAAGATTTCAGCGTTAAAGGTGTAATAAGATACGTTAAAATATACAAAATTACATCTTTTTACTTATTTACAATTAAATACTGCCTTTTTTTAATTTTTACGTTAATTGTCGAAAATCGATTACTTATGATGCGGCCCGCCAAATATTCGTGAGTTTAATTGTGGCCCTCAGGAGCTTTTAATTTGGAAACCACTGGTATAGTGTAAGCACACGCATGTGTGCACAGACATCTGTTTGGGGTAACATCTAGAACCACTGGACTGATTTTGGTGCGGTTTTCACCAGTTCTCAATGAAATTTTATCTGTACGAAACGTTAACATATGACAAAAAGGAGTCAAACAGTGAAGGTATTTGAAGGAAGTCCAAATAAAAACGGATTGGAGAAACGAATAGTATCGTTTACAAGAAAATCCTATTTGACATCGGTTACAAAACGGTATCATTTAACATTTCTGTCATTCGGAGCCAGAGCGAGGACAGGAACGTGTTTAATATAATGAATGAAAATGAAATTGTAGCGGGTAACGAACTGTGTCACCTACGGAAATTTTCTGAAATAGTGTCGTATTACGTTCGCAGCGTTTGTAAGAAGTGGATAATTTATTAAATATTACGAACACGTTTGGTTTGAAATAAACACTCCCCAAAATGTGGAATCTCCATCGTAGATGTATTTATTAATATTTGTACCGTAAAGCATTCGCTGAAAATTTTAAAGAAAGCTTGTGAATCGACGTAAAGCTTCGTTAATTTTTTCTGGCTTAGTACACAAAATTCGGAACCTCACTACGCTTATAGAAAATGAGACGAATATTTGACACTTTTAAGCTAGTAGACTTTGTATTGAAAACTGCTTATTATAGCATAAAGGAATATATCTATGGTATACAAAGAAGACGTTATAACATCCTGTCTGTAATTAAAGGATGTAGTCTATGTATTTGTATTCAGTCTAGGAGACGTGTGTACTGTGGTAAGTTTGAAACGCCGTTATCAGTATAAGCGATTCCCGGTTCCTTGTTGCAGTATAAATAACTGTGCTAGAGCCTTAAGTCCGAGCGTTTCTGTAATACTCTGTTAATTTTATATTTTGTAATAACTGTTTATGTCATCGCGATTCTGGAGCTCGCAACATACTCCGATCCTGGAGTCCTCATGATCTTCTCTATTTGTTGCGGCCGGGGAATCATTTTCGCATCACAGAAAAGGAGAGAAAATAATACGTATCGCTTTAATAATGTAGAAAAATTAGTGTTGCCGAAAAAAAAAGTGTTAACAGTGTCAAGAAAAGTAATCATGTTTACGTTGTGTTGACGCTGGATAACCGCGTATACTTATGTTAAGCCATCTACGACCTTTCAGAAGATCAGAACTTACCAGTACAGATTACCGTATAATATGAGGAGCCTAATATGAGGAATTAAGGCTCATAAATTAGTGAATGCAATGTGAGGTGCTATAAGTAAATGAATAACAAAGTATTATTTTAACTGAGAGTTAAAAAACAAAAGAGTTCAGCAGACGTCACTTTATGTGTTTAATGGACTGTGTATTTGCTGTGGTTATGTTTTATTTTCGTCGTGTTACAAGTTCCAGTCCATCCCTCGGCTAGAAAAACCAGCAGCGGCGCTAGTGAGTCTGGAGGAAGGGGAGGCTACGAGGCAGTCACCTGAGCCGCGCTCAGTCATAGCACCCCCTCCACGACTAATCATAATCATAATCAGAGGTAGCTCGTTATTTCATTATTAATTATGGCAGAGCTATCTGAGTTTTACAGCATACACGTCTTATTAGAAATATACGCTTAACCTCGACTTTACTCCACTACAGCATAGCCATATAGCCATTTATGTTGATCATACCATGAGGACTGGAAAGTCCTACATTGATTTTTGTGTCTTTTAAGAAACAAAAAGTTTAGGGTATTCAGAATTTTACTTCTCAAAATCACTCAACCGGGAAAATGTTTTTTCCAGTAGTGTTCGATACTGCAATATCACTTCACTTTCTTCTGTTAAACCCATTTTATCCTCGTGATAGAGATCACAAACACACGCCAAGAAGAGATAAATTACACTTATACATTATATTATAAATTAATATATAATATACATTATAGTAACATTACACACGCACAAGGAGCACGAGAACGTAAAGACTGCGTAAAACCAACACAAACCACGTTAAACGGAGCCGAGAGGCTAAATCACTTTTTGCCTCCCAAGACGGTTACAGATGCACTAGGTTCCCCCCACTACCTGCCGGGCACAGTTCGTACGTAGTTGTACGAGTACTACGGCGGCTACTCAGATCCCTGCCTCTGTCTGCTGCAATTCTGCGCTATTATTCATAAAGCACGATTTAAAAAAGGTTGTGTCAAATAATTTAAAATACCAAATGTGTAAAATAGATTGATTACAGGTTCAGGTACAAATAAAAATCAGAACCTATTACTTGTTTTTTTAATCATTTTCTAAATTTTACTGGGGAGGCTTAGCCTCCCCTGATGAGCCGCCATTGCGAAACAGACCCACTTGTCCTAAGTTTCGTCCTTGATTCTTAATCAGTCGCGTCTGTTATTCAGAGTTAACATTTAGGCGTTTGAGCTCGATTCGGATGTTCCTGCTTTAGTGGGTACAGGAGATCTGTCTATGTTTTTACGTTCAAGATTTTATGTAGTCAGGATAAATATGCAACGTGTAATTTTTTTTAAATGATCGTTATTATTATAGTGACATAAGAAAGATTGTGTCGTTACAGATATGTAGTAGGGTATACTAAACGTGTGAATCTCCTCTTTTTACCTGCCCGCATTAAATACAGCCTTTTTTATTTTTGCGTTAGGCCTACCTGTCGAAAATTGATCGCTTATTGATCGCCGGTAGGTTCTTCAGTTTAATTGTGGCCCTTTGAGTTTAAAACCCACTGATATCACCATTCCTTGCGATAGGATGGCCATAGGAAGTAAAAAAGAAATCTGTATGGAGAACCATACATGACTTCCATGTTCTAAGATTGATATTTAAAATCAGTTAACTATATATTGAAAAATTTGACAAGTTGAAATTAAATATTTCCATAGAAACTTCTTCTTTGTTGCCCATAACTTCTTAACATATAAAAAATTCCGCCCTGCCCCTTCAACAATTTTGTCATTTATATAAAATTACCCCTCCCCCTTCAACTACTCTTTTTCATTTATAGATATTGTATTTACCTTTCTACAGTGGATTATTATGACCTTTTCAGGATACTTTCTTTATCAAAATTAAATACTTTACTCTTGTTAAAACGTAAACTACCCCTCCCCTTAACCAATCTTCATCAAAATCAGTAGGCCTTGAGTCCTCTACAAGTCGGGCACATACGCAAAGAATTATTTTATTCTGTTTGAATTTGCGGCAGTTATCGTTTGCCATAGAAACATTTACACACACACACACACACACACACACACACACACACACACACACACACACACACACACACACACACACACACACACACACACACACACACTTCAGAAAATGACTTTTCTGCGTGTTTTGAAGGTAATACAATCAGAATCAGCTCTTATCTCGAACACGATTTTTTTCGCCAACACCATACTTCCCTTTCCTTATGGAACATGGAAGTAATAGGTAGTTAAAGATGTTCCTTATGGAACATGGAAGTAATAGGTAGTTAAAGATGAACAGTGGAGGGATAGACTACCGTAGAGACTGGCATACGGCGTAATCTTTATGTTATTGATGATCTCATCTCCGACTCATAATAAGTCAAAACTCACTAAACTGTCATGACCATGCCTTTCACAGAAGACTAAACAGAGGCTTTCGCAAGCGTAGTGCCCGTTTGACCTTTAATGTTACGATTCTGTGTAAACTTTGAAGAGGGCAGATGCAACTCTCAAACAATGTGTTAGTTTTCGTTTGCTTAGTCTGGTGTCTGTTAATGTGTTTATAGTATTGTTGTTATGTAAACTTCTGACCTTTGAGTCAGAAGAGAAATCCTCGTGACCGGAGAGATTCGTGCGGTATTTTTTAAATGTATATCTTTGTTCCGCTTTTGTTTTGTTTTGCTTTGCTACATTAAAATTAAAGTTCGTGGTTTCGGGTAAGAGAATAACAATGTCACTTGAACGAGCTCTCAAGTGATAGACAATATAAGGAGTAAAAAAAACGCAATGCGGCCAAGGGAATGAGTGCTGCAAAAAGTAAACAATAAAATAAACTACCAATAAATAACGCTCCACAAATGAAAGAAAAGCAGAAGTGGATTGGAAACGGAGCTTCCTGCCTGAAGAGAGAAATGTTCATGTAAAAACTTGAGGGGCGTTAAAAAAGAAGCCTATATGTTTCATGAGTGGAATACAGATTTTTATGAAGTCTCGAAAATTATAGTCTCACAAAGAAAAAGTAGGAACCCTCGTATTGTAACAAAATTTGTGTAGAATTAAATAAATTGGCAAAGTTTGAAATGAAGATATTCTAGGGAGAAACCTAGTTTATGGAGAAATATAAGAGAAGGTAGTGAATACAGTGAGATAGAAAGGATTGGTTCATTCAGTAGTTGAAGGACCGGTGCAGAGGAAGACAAATATTGGAATGGAGTAGGCTACGTAAAGCGGATTGTTGTTCACTTGGACTGTGGAAACCAAGTGAAATACACAGAATAATTTGAACTCCTGTTGCTCTGAATCCTATATGTTAGGACGAGATTTAAGGAGCGATTATAGAGTCTGTGGAACATAGTCCTTGCAAGGGTAACAGTATTTTTTGTTTGGATAGTCACTGAAGATGAAGTGTTTAAGAGACTAAAGAAGAAGGAAAGATGGTGGAAAAACATCATGTGAAGAAGGAAATGTTGATAATTGGAACACGTAAATTGGCGTAATAGACATAGCTGCGTAAATTTGGTGGCAGAGGGAATGTCTGATTGGAGAAGTGATAACTGAATGGCAAGAAAGAAGTACTGTGTAAACCGGTTGGAGCGGGGGATCATCAAGAAAACCTGACGATATTATACTGTCGTTACCTACCAGAGTGAAGTTGCGTGAAGAAGAAGGCTGGAACAGGATTATTAGAGAGCTAAAGAAAGGACAGTACTGCTGGAGATAACGTAATAATGCTACAGCTGACGATAGTTTCAGTGTTATAGTATTATCAAATAGCGAGTGCGGCTGGGCGAGGGTCAGGCTCACTCACAAACACGCAGCCCGCACACACACAAGGTCACTGTCTATGATTCACACCTATCAATCATCTTACAGTCAATTTTGTACCAAACATAGCTGATATTTTGGGCTTCATTTCAGTAAATTATAGATTGTTTGGTATCATTTTTCTTGTAATGGTGTGTAGAATTGATATATATTAAACATTTTAAGATAAAAGTCAAATAAAATAAATCAAAGTTTGATCAACTGAAGTCCACTAGGTGACTAATGGGGCGAGAATCCGGCCGATCCCAATCCCCTGCGCTTGTGTGTGTGCGGGCTGCGTGTTTGTGAGTGGGCCTGACCTTCCCTCAGCCGCACTCGCTATTTGATACTACTTTTTATAAGTCATATTTTTTGTATTGTATTTTTGACAGTTACAGCTATCATTGTCACCTAAACATCATTGTCATTTCAGTAAGATCAAGAAGGAATATTCAGAATTAAATAAAGGCCGTAGTCAGTGCCTTCGAAATATCTGTGTCTGTGTGTAGCCTGAAATAGCACTGAAGATGGCCGTCGAAGGCACGGCTGGAACGTTTGCTGCTATCAACAGCTTTAGACCACGGGCTTACAGCCCGGAAGACAACAGTTTTAACAACTCAAACGATAATTTTCACTACTTGGTTTAAAAATTGGAGAAGTGGAATAAATGAGAACACACCGGTATTTGACTATTTTATTGAGAGAAAAATGTATAAACACGTATCACGTATTAAATTCTTTACGGCAGAGTATTTAGAAATTAACGTAATGTGAAATAAAAACGTAGGGAACACGTAGAAAACAACTCAATAAGTAGTGTACAAAAAAATTACTGGAAATGGGGAAGAAGGGCATGTATCGATTGGGCCCGGTTTAATCCCTAACCCAACTTCACACAAACTTGTCGATAATCGGATTGCGCTCGCGGCCAGATTCACACTTTCGCACACGGATATATCCGTGCGCGAACAGCATTCCCCCCTCTCCCCTCCGTCCCATCGTAAGGCTGGAAATGGAGATGTACCAACAAGACCTGTAAGGCAAATATATATGTACCTTGAAACTCCGAAGCAGTGATCCTCGTGTACCAAGAATCCACAGCTATAATAGGAATGAAGAAAATCTATGCAGGATAATTATTTCTAATAGTATAAAGAAGAAAGCAAAAAATATTCTCAAGGAACGAAATAGTGTGCTTAGAATCGACACACTCGACTAACAGATATTTCCTGTAGAAATAAAAAAAAAATAAAATAAAAGAGTAAAAAAAACAATAAAATTCGATTAAAACAATACAAAATGAATACAATAAAAACTAATAAAATAAATAAAAATAAATTTATGTGTGAACAACTCAAGACTGTTAACTCAGCCTAAGGTGGCTTAGTGAAGGTTCTAAACCTACTTGGGTAATTCCTTGTAGGCGCGTTCGCGGCACGCGGTGATCACTTCTAATTTAGCAGGAGCGGCTAAGTTCTACCAGGCACCTTGTACTGTGGCGTATAGCATAGTCCACTACCCAAAGATACGGTACTCTACTATAAGGCAAAAAACAAGGTTTTTACGATGACATCTCGCTTCTTTCGTCTTTTCTGGTACTTATTCTGGTTTTTGCAAAGATATTTCAGGTTTAATAAATCGTTACGTAAACATCTACACAAAATTTTGAATTATGTGAAACTGTATTATTGTACTTTGGCAGATGAAACCAACAAACGTTGACTGTAGTTCTCGTTGTAACTTAAAGAAGAGTTTAACTAAGAAATACAGTTAATCTGTCAACAATCCAGGCGCGTGTGCAACTATGCACATGCACACTCAGGCATGCAGAGAATGGACCGTAGCGCAGTTGACGATTTCCGTTTTTGACAGGTCACAAAAGCGCAGTCGATGTCATTACAAGGGTAGAGTGTTTTACCCGGCGCAATCGATGAACCCCCGCGAACAAGCCCAGACGTCCAGCGTACCTGGTGTTCGGAATCCAACAGTGGGGTTGCGTAAGTTAGGCTAACGTAGAACACATATACTTTTCAAAATAGAATTCTCAGAAACAACGTGCATGAACCGTGTACGGAATTGTGGTCTTCGTCGGGATTTGTACGTTCTTGCTGGTAAGCGTTAAATCAAGAAGAATTATGCATATTAAAACGGAAGTGCATCAGCTCTGAAAATGATTTTTAAAATGAAAGCTATAAAGAACTGGATCTTCGAATTGTGCGTGTTTGCGTGCTGATCTAAATTTCGCCAATAGAAGACTGCGTACGCAAATAAGTTCTTGTAAACTATCGGTACTGATTAGTGGGATTCGACTAGATTAGTAAATATGAAGAAGTTATGGTTGAAACGTTTGTTAGAGTAACGCGCGCATAAGCCACGTTGATTTACTGGCCCATAACAGCGTCTCTTTATTTTACCCTTCTTGTGAACTAGGTAACACGGCATTTATTGGAAACGAACACATGTGTAAATCAAGTCATAAAACAATTCAGTTTTCAGCAAAAGAATTTCCATTGGCATTTCTACTGTCGAATAGGGTCTTTGCGGGTCCTGGATAATTGTAACTGCTGTTCGCCCTAGAAATGGCAGCGTTGACCTTCCTTCTAATTTTATTTGTTGTGGGTACACTGCAATGTGGCGTTAATGTTCGCTCCAGTTTGTATATTGTGTATAATATTTAGTTTTCCCCCAAAACAACCAGCGATTTGTCCGGAAGAAGGAACTAGTCCTCCGTGGCTGTAGGAAGGTTGGTAACTCTGTACGGTTCGCCAAAATGTTTTTATGGCGTTTAAAGTTCACCACTTCAAATATTTTATATTTTGGTGTGGGGAAAAAGAACCGAGTTTTATCAGTATGCTCTTTCTGCAAATGTCTTTTGAAAATTATACCGTAGTATAATATTAAAATAACTTAGAGAGGTAGCACCTTTGGTTTGGGTTGACTGGGTACTGGTCCTCACAAGTTCCCAGGGTTGGATGATGTGATGGTAGCTCCCAATGGAGCCATGAGCCTCCCTCCAGCCAAGACCGTACTGCGTGGTGAAGAGCCACATCCTACTAGAGGTGACCCCGTTGGCGCAGAACAGTACGGATCTAGACCGGAAGGTCGATAAACATTCCTGGTGGAGGGCAGCAGTATCCATCAGTACCAAGGTAGGGCGTATAGGAAATGATCCTGGACCGGCCTATGTCTTGGATTATTGCAGGCGGTAGTCAAAATTTGACCCATCCGGCTGTAGTACTGCGACTGAGGGTGTAGATGGGACTCAATAGCTGTAGTGAAAGCAACCTACCTAGAGGAGAAAACCTCGATCACAATCCTGGCCCTCCAGGTTGGTGGTTGGGCTATGGGCTAACAACCCATTCCCGGAAAACCGGATGTTACGAAACTACCAAATAAGCCTCGGAAAGGACGGTATTATCGGAAACGACTCAGGCAACGGAATATGGCGTTGCAGAGGACGCGAGGGACAGGGGGATAAGAACTGGAGGAGGCTTGCAGTGGATAGAGTGGATTGGAGGTGGAGATTGGTGGAGGCCAGGGCTCGACTTGGGCTGTAGCGCCATAGGAGGAGGAGGATAATATTAAAATGTAGTAGAAGAATGTAAATTTATTCTGCGATAAATAATATGTACACCTATATGATTATAGGTACAGATGATGATTTCTTGCACGTCGATATCCATGCCATATTTCAAGGCACTGTCCTGTATAATATAATGTTACGCGCAGTTGTAAGCGGCCTCGCTATGTTCCTTATTCCAGTTATAGTACATTCTTAGACGGTGCTATTGAATCTGTTAACCTTATCAACAATTAATGACAATGACGTAACAACTTTTGAAACCTATATTGGAAACAAGAGGCTGTTGTGAAAGTAGATTAGAGGCAGTGGCGTAACTAGAAGCCTGTCCTCTTGGAGGGGGGGGGGGTATGAAACTGGTTATTGTTTGAATTCCCCATTTCCCTCAGGAGAAATGAGAAACTCAGGATTCTTCCCACATAATTTTATAAATACATTGTATAAATTTTTTGCATCTCAAAAGTTTTTGAATAAGCCAACGTGACGTATAGGCCTAAGGGTTGAAAAAATATGGAAAAGCTCTGATTTCAAAATATACTATCTTGATTAAATGTTTTTAAAATTAAAGGTGATACATTTGGTGTTATTGGGAATCACTTTAATTCGAAATTTGTATTCTTAGTACCAATGAGTCTTTCTGAATATATTTTGACAAACCCAGTTTTATTATCCCTTCGCACTTTGATTTAAGGATATTGTAGTTAGAATATTTTAAGCATGTTGTGGTTCGTGTAAAATACGTAATTTTTTTATTTAAAATCCAGCAATAAAATCTTCTCATTTTTCCGTCAAGAAACTGCTGATTTACCTGTGCAAAGACGACGGTTCAAACGATAGAGATATTAGATTAGAGGAATCATGACGTAGAGAAATCTGTAAGTGAAAGTGTCTGGGCATCAAAGATAAAGGTGGATTATGTGCTTTCGTTTTGTGACGGCGCGCGCGCGTGCGCGAGTGTTTTTTTATGCTACAGGTACGCAAATGTTGAGTGATTGAGAAAAGTGGTGTTACTGAGAAACGTCTAACTTTATTTTATTAATTTATAAATATTGTAATTTCGTTTATTTCTACAATTATTTATAAAACTTATTTTAACACACGCAAATGGCTTAGAAATAGGCGTATGCATGGCCATCTCTAGTAGAAGGCCGGAATATTAAACGTGGCAACGTAGCGTCTGAGGCATATAAGCATAGTGTAATAAAAGAGCTAAAGTGAACATGTTATATTTTGATTTAATTTCATAGCATTACTAAAATCATGAGTAGCCCTATTTATAGCTAGGTAAATCTAAATTATAGGTCTGTGCGCACGTAGTACTATACGTTTAAGTTGAAGAAATTAGTGAATTAGTGTTAGGCCTAATGAATTAATTTTGTTCGAATTAGTGAATTCGTTCATATGAATGAGTTAATTATTATATTTGTTAAATAATATAACAGTATTTCACACGATAAACTTTTAATTTGCAAAAGATGAAGAATTATAAAACTGCTGTTAACCGGCAATTAAAAATGACGAGATTTGATTATTGAAATACATAAATTAAGAGATCGTCTAGTCGGCCTCAAATATCAGCTGGTTCTGGTGTTGCCACGTTAATATTCCGGCCTTCTACTAGAGCCGGCCACGGCCTGTGACAAGTGATTATGGAGTTTCGTTGAAATAACAGGTGCGGTGGGATTGATCCCCCTCCCGTAGATACGCCGGTACAATACTTGTCAGGCAAGGTTTTGTGTTATCTCCTTTACAGTTCAACCGCTGCTTAGACGTACTGGTAGATGTAAAAGCTGAATGAAAGGTTAACGGAGAACCAATAAGTGCCATACGATATGCAGGTGACACCGTAATCCTTGTGGGAAACGGGAAAAGCTTACTCCTGTTTCTGAACAAACTCAATACTGGTGGTGAAGAGATGGACTTAACAGAAACATTAGTGATGACCTTCAGTAGGACAGAGAATGGAACAAGTAGGTGCTTTAAAAGTCAAACATAAACCAATTCCACAAATAAGCAAAATTGTCCGTCTTGGCTGCTGGTCCGTCTAAGCGTGACCCTGTTCTGGAAATTAACACCCGGTTTCAAATGTCAAGAGTATGAAGTCACTGCTCTGCGACGATGCTCTGAATTTAAAACTGAGACAGCATGTGGTAAAATGTTGTGTATGGGCCACACTTTAGTACGGAATTGAGTCTTGGAGTTCAAAACAAACAGGTCACAGTTAAACGGACGGAAGCTCTGGAAATTGGCTGCACAGAAGACTTTTGTGGTCCAGCTTGCCACCAATGAACAGGTATTGAGAAGAGCAAACAGTGAAATGGAGGTAAAAGTGATACGTGTGGTGGCAGAAAGAATTTTTCCAGTGAGTAATTAGGGTGCAATAAAAATAATCCCAAGAAGGGTATTTTACAACCTCCTCTATACCTGACACCTGCCCACAGTCGTAAGAAACAGTTCTAGTACTGAGCCGCTACAAACTAACAGTTCACAATTCACACTCTATATTTTTATAATAGACATAATTACAAAAAAAGAAATTAACTTAGCTGTTAAGAACATTCACATTTTGAAGTGTCTGTAGAAGTTGGAAACTCTAAGTCAATGTGAATAAAATCTATAGGCCTAATTTCAGTAGAAAAACATTACTTAGTGAATATTAAATTATTAAGAATAATTAGTGTAGCTCGTATCGTTAAACTGAATTGTTTGTGTGCATCCACATGACGAAGAAATTCTCCTGTCGGATATTAATTTGTATGTCAACAAAAACTGTAGTAAACCTACTCGAGGCAAATAAGCAGGAGTATTACGTCTACGTGAGGCAAATAAGCAAATTTTGTCTACGTGACAAACTATCATTCTAAATTATGAGTGAGTGTAACAGAACAATGTACAAAACGTCGAAAGTGTATCGGAGACGAGCAAAAAGCAAATGGGCACAATTGAAATAAATGTTTTTTCTTTACATGAATATTACATGGTGTTGTGGATAGAAGTTGAGTAGGTGAGGGGAGAGAGAGAGAGAGAAGTTATGCATTTGTAAACGGCAAACGTGCGTGTGCGTGTACGTAATCCGAACAATGACTATTTCAGACGTATCGGCTCAGTTATAAGGAACTAGTTCTTCCGTTTACAAAATGATGAGCGTAAGGCAATACTTGCAGGTAGGAGAAGGGGTTTTAAAACTATTCCCCAAGACTTTTCGAGGTCACGTTTATTGCAAGCCTATTGTTCGCGCAAGGACCACTTAGGGGTCCCACACGTATCACCTTTTGCCGTGAAATGGAACTAATGACAACCAATAGTTACAGGAAGATCGCTTATTTGTGGGACATTTTTTGCGTGGTGAGCGATACAGGCTCCTATAAATTAATTCTTGGACAGCGTAGGAGACGGACGACATGCCTCGACAACATGAAAGAGTGAACTAGAACAACAGATATTGAACAGCTTTATCGGCTAACTGTAGTGATCGCCAACGTCCGGGGAACCGGTCAAGGCACGTAGAAGAAGAAGGATCTTACCAGTGATCTCTTCCGTTACCGGTTGTATTGGTCTCAGTATTTTTCCATCATGTCCCGTCCGCTTTCAGTCTTGACAGTGTAGGCAATCGCATAAATAATAGTTGTAGTTAAAATCCGCGTAATAATGCTTGATAGACTGACATCACAAGCTTAGTTCGTTGCTTCTAATTGTACTACGTTTAAACATCGTACTCCACAATGCGTGGATCTTTTGTTACTGAATTTTAGAACGTGTGAGAATACTGCGGCGGTGGGTCGTGTAATATGAATCGCAGTTCTTGACGGTAGTAAGTTGAAAAATAACATCCTCTGTGTCTGTCTCCCCCTCTTTCGTCACCTTCACCAAGACAGTAGGTATTAAAATAAAACACATCATTTACAAAACACATCACTGCTGTATACTTTGTGGTGAGTAAAACATGTAATGTCTCTTTATTTTTTTTAAACAGTCATAAGCTCGTAATAGTAACATAAATATATAATATAATGTAATTCTATCATTGTAACTATTATAAGCTACTAACAGTTTTGTACGTCTTCTGCCGCTTCTCTCTGTCTTGATTTCTCTCTATACTTCAGCCTTTAGAACACCCGTCAGTTTCTTTTATTTCTTATTCTGTAAACACGCCCCAACAAGTCGCTTTTTATTTCACGATGCGCGTGCGACATTTGATCTCGTATGGACGGTCCCGTTGTCCGCAAATTCTCCGCAATATCTTGGTCTTTCGTCCACTTAAGATTTTTCATCCTTTCTTGTAATAATGCATCCGTTGGAACCGTATGTACTGTATTTTTGTAGTTTCGAATTTCAACGACGACCGCAGTCTTGTCACGCCGAGGCGAAACGTTAACGACGATACCGTTTAGGTAGGAATATTTTCTGAAATGTTTATCTCCTTAATTGTTGTTAATGTCCAGTTTCTGCGCACCGTACTTGTGATCAGTGCGTCTGCTGTAATGCGACAATAAACCAGACGCCAGCTTTCAACTAATGGGTGACGTAAGACGCGTTTTGCCGGACGTCTTTTGAAGCAATGTCGTTGATTTTTGCAGTCTTTCTTTTCTTCGCCGTATTGCTTGCGCCCGACATCGGCGAGGGGAGGGGTGCATAACACACTTTGGCTGTATCGGAGGTGGTGTGTTCGACCAAAGTGTGTGTGTCCAGTTTGTTTGGTGGCGGGAGATTCCGGGAGGTTCGGAGGGTCGATTGGGTCTGTAGTAGTGGAGGCGACGTTTTCTCCCGGCTGATGATATTTATTTATACGCGGTTGGTCGTTTGTATGTACTTGGGACATCGTTTAAGTGCGTTACTCTCCCTTTCGTGAGAAAAGTTACGATCAACTCTGACGCGACAGGGAGTGGAGAATGTAGATTGTTCCTGCCTTATCTGAGATACTGATATGGTTTTATGGTATATATGTAAGCGTTTATTGAGCATATCAGCCGGGCACCGTGTGATCGAGTGTTCCGAACAATCGATCACCTACTCGGGCAAAAAAACTATACAAAAAAAACCTTAAATCGTATCCGTTACCTGTTATAATTTCCACTCGTGTGATTGGGTTTCTGTACCTCGGGTCCGAACTGGACATTATGTTACCATCGTGCACAGTTTTTGTGGTTAGACCTTCTAGTGACCGTCCGTAAGCCTCAGTAATATTTGCGGGTAAGATAAGGCGACAGTTGTTTCTGGTCGCAACTTGTTAAACCTTGATTTCTGTGACACGTGTTAACATGTCATAAAGTATTAGTACTTAGGATTGTTTCTCTGTAAAGATTAACAGTGACCCATTATGTGTATCATAATTTGAAATTTGGACGCTAATCATTATTGAATTGATTTGCAGAGCATCGATTCAGGTACGCAAGCAATAAGAATGAAGATAACATGAACAGTATCATCAGCGGCAGAGAGTCAAGCGTGGCGTCCATGTAACCGCTGTTGCCGGCGGCAACAGTACTGGAAATAAGAGAAAATAATATTTATATCACAGAATAAATACTTTAGTTATTGAATAATTTGAAATCCGAACAATATCAGTAGGGAAACTTGAAGGAAAGCATAGCATTGCTTTCGAACTGCTGGGCACTTCCACCGTCTTGTGTTGCCGGCTTAGACATCGGCAATGTTTTACTTCGTACGGTCATTGACCTCGTAGTAGTTGTCACTGTATCAACTGTGGAGAGGTGGACACATTCCTCCACTCAATCGTCTGTTTGTCTTTATTATTTTTAATTCGATTATTTGTGTTCTGATTTATTCTGTGTAAGTATAATGGGAGGCAGATCCCGTTGAACAAAAAATATTGTTGTTTTAACGGGATCTACTCTAAAACAATATTTTGACTCTAAAAAGAATATTTTGGTCCTAAAAAGAACACTTGATACTAGAAAAAATTCGAATTAATTTTTAGGTCAAGTTTTCGGCCTATCACAATCAGCAACAGATGTTTTGTAGGCCTACCCACGCCACGCTACTGGTCAACCAGGCAGTAATCACCTTAAATACTACTAATTAGTGTGCGCTCTGATTTATACAGTGAATCGATTTAGCTTGCAGAAAGCTGTGGTCCAGTAGATGAACAGGGTACTCACTCCGAAAATAGAAAGACACAAACCTTTGCACGTGGGTTGTCGCGCGCATTTAAGGCTTTTTTTCTGCCCGGTTGTACTGTTGATCGATGTTTTATGGTTATCGATATTCTGATCATTTCCTGGCCAACTGGATTCTGCGAGGTTTGTGTTATTATTACACCGTGATAAGTAGAGCTAGGAATTTTAAGTGCAAAATTTTGGTAAAAAAGGTGCTTAAATTTAGCTGAAAAAGCTGCAAATTTCAAATATAAATATTTATACAAATAGTACCAAAACCAATTACATCACATATAAGGACTCAAAATTCACTCATGTATTAAAAAGTCTGCCTAAAACAAGTCCCAGAACACAATGTTATTAAAGTCACAAGTCCAGAAAACTGTTAAAACAGATAACATTTAACATTTCAATGTTTTTTTCAGTGAGGCTGCATCTCCGGTCGCTAAGTAAATACTTGTGTGTAGAAAAGGAACGTTCAACGTCAACAGACACTAGTGGTGCATATTTTGTTTGTAGTCGGTAATTTAAATCCTTGTTTGTTGCAACATCCTCAACATCAGGGTTTTTGGCTAAGCTCTGTTCTAGCTTCTGCTTTCCAATACCCTCCAGTTCTTCCTTCACACCCATCAGAACAGCCCATTTTGCATCTTTCTCAGGTCACTGCTCCTCCAATGTTATAATGGCAGTTGTCAGGAAAGAGTAACCATGCACAATAAAAAGTTCATCTTGCAACTCCTATTTACCTGCTAGTTCTTGGCCTTTTCTACAGCTGTAGAATCACTCGGTATAGCATCTAAGAAATCGCATATAGCCTTAAAATTGTTACAAATAAATACTGCAGCCTTTAACCAAGTACCCCATCTAGTGAGAATTGGGGAAGTTGGAAGAGGAAGTCCTGTAATTTCAACATACTTTTGTATACTAGCAGGAGCCTTTTTCAGCAATATCTTAATGAAAGACAAATTCATTTGCATATGAGTATTCATCTTTTAGTGCCTCACAAACTCGATGCAATGCATGTGCAATGCAGGTCACATGTTTTAGATTAGAGTACATAGGTTTCAGGTTGGCAATAGCCAATAACATGTAAGGTGCTTGGTCCGTAAGTACTAGCCACACTCGATCATATTCTATTCTTTCAGGCCACAACACAACACATGCATTGTTGAAACTTCGCATCACACTGGCATTGTCTGTTTTGTTCAGAAATGAGGTTTTCAACAGCATGGGTTTCACTTCCTGTCCATTTAGGGGTGCTACTAAAATGTTTAGAACATATCTCATCTGCCTATCAGTGGTTTCATCTGTATAAAATATAATGGATTTTCAGCTAATACTTGTGTGATCTGTTTTAAATTTTCTTTATGCAGAGGCTGGTGATATGATTTTCGTATGGTGCTCTCATCTGGAACAGACTTCCCAGTATATTTCTCCAAATACGTTTTCATAAAAGGGTTGTTAAGCTTGGAAAGAGGAATACCACACGCCACAAATGTCTTTGCTGTTTCAGTAAAAAATTCATTTTTATTTATTGAAGTTGAAGCCAGTGCCTCGCCAATATACTGCTGTCGCACTCCACCTTTATTGCATTGTAGTTCTTATTCTTCATGTGTTTTGCGCTACCTATATGCTGCGTAACACGACTACGTTGGTGTTTTTCATCAATTGTTATTTAAATATCACAAACATTGCACCTCAGAACAGACCTGTCACTCTGAATACCATCTGCACTAAACTGTTTAACAATATTCCGTATTTTCCCGGCGTTCACTTTCTGTTTCGGCATACTGGATACTGGCAACACAGGAAAATGGCAGACACTACACTAGTGAAAACGTATTCTGAACTGAAAAATTAAAACAGTTTAAATTTGTTACAGCACTCAACAATACCGATTGGTGACTGATAGCCGTGATTGGTCAGTTTGGTTTTGCCACCTCCCTTTTTTATTATTCAATAGCTTTCGCTTAACAGTGGTGCAACGAAGCGCACACTAATTTGTGGACCTTTTGCCTAACGGGAGTTTATTGAGGCGGAAACTAATTTAAAAGTTTTAGCCTAACGGGACTGCACTGAAGCGAAAGTAATGTGATGCCGCACACGTTCGGTATTCCTTCTTTAACTATTATAGGAATGAAATGTGACAAAGAAAGGTAAAAAAAGTGCAAAAAGGTGATGACATTGAGGAAAGGTGCAAAAAGGTGCAACCAAAACACAGTTAGGAGTGTTTATTTAATGTTTTCTTTGCAAGACAAGCTAATTTGGGCATTCTAATAGCAAAAAAAAAAATTAAGGTGTAGCACCTAAAATTCTTAGCTCTAGTGATAAGTGTTTCACTTAATTATGTGTAGCGGTGTGATTTTTTTTCTAATTGTAACATTTACTTTTCCAATAAATTGTCGGATAATAAACATTATGTTCGTAACAAGTTTTGGCAAGCACTTTCGGGTGTTCCACCATCTCTAATTAGAATTAATGATAAGAAGTAGTGGTTAGTACGAAGTGGTATACTGTAGTTGCTTTTCATTATACGAGGTTGCACACACACACACACACACACACACACACACACACACACACACACACACACACACACACACACACACACACACACACACACACACACACACACACACACACACACACACACACACACACACACACACACACACACCGGCAGAGAGGCAGAGAGGCAGAGAAGGGCTAATTGAATTCTGGTTTGGTGTTACAGGTGTACACACGGAAGATCCGCTGGCCAGCCGTAAGTGACATTAATCATTAGCGTAGAGTTTGTATAAGCACATTCCCGTATTTAGTTTTAGACTTACGATGCAGTACGTAAATTACTTGTCGTTTTTATTGTTGAAGAGTGTACACTCTGTGAATTTTTCGCACATTTATACAGAGTCTTTACAATTGAAACGATAAACGAAACGAAACTAAAGGAATAAAATGATACTATAATACGTGGGGCAGTCGTATATAGTGTGGGGATGAAACACCTTATCTTGTACGAGTACATTCAAAGAACGAAAGAGGTCCGATTGCCAAAGAAATCAATGAGATGGGCACGAAAGTTCATAGACTGAGAGGCGAAGCAAAGAAAACTTGGATAGAAGGCGTAAGACGATATATCAGCGTAAGAGAATTGGGCGATGAGGAGTCTGCCATCAGAAAGTTTAACCTGCCAGGTATGTTGAAACGAATAAATTAAGTGAATACCCGGCGATACGGACGAATGGATGAATTAACAACCCTTCGATATTACAACTTTCACTTCTCACTAACCCCGCATCTAAACACTTCGGCTAACGGAAATCATTTACAGTACTGGATTGTGAAGACGTGTACTGATCGTTAAAGGTGGATTAATGATAGTTAGCAATATATTACTGAAGAAGTCTCGTGATATTTTACGAGATGGGACAATTCAGGGAATGTAGAACAATAACGATGGTAACCGATTCGATACACTCGGTGTAGCTGAATAGCTGTGGGCATTGGGGGAGAGTTCCAAAAAACTTTGAGAGGGAGACAAAAAAGACAAAAGTTGCAATCCAATAAAACTGAATGACGAAAGTTGGAATATCAACCGCACGCACAAAATATGTATATTGGTGTAAAAATATAAACATTAACGTATATTGTTAGGTTTGAGTGTTATTCAGGTCGATAAACTCAATTCTAAATTAGTAAATAACCTATAACAGTGAAGTTGTAAGAATCACAATATAAAAATCTTCATTTGTATGAAACAAAAGATACTTCCGAATTTCATTACAAGAAATAAATATGTTTACAACTTTCTAAAGATCAAGGCCTTAGGTCTGTGTGGGTAGTGTACTTATGTTTGTGTAGTATCCAATATGGTTCAAACAGTCTTGCTATACACAAGTTGTGTTGCCAAAAGATACGTCTGTCCTAGTGTATTTCCGTAGATTTGTAAATTCTTGTTACATTTTTGGAATAATCTAACGTGTAGCGATGAAGAGTACTCCTAGCTCGGTTATTGGAGGACCCCCCCTTCCAAACTCTACGCCCATGGCTGTGGGCATGTCAACAGAATAATTAAAGTAATGTGCCCCCCAAAACGATGGAATTTCGAAACCAACCGCAAAAGACGAGGTCCGAAACTTATGACGAGATGAAGTGAGGAAAGCGTTGTCGAAGTCCGCACGTACTGTTGCCAACAAAATCTCAGTCGATTCGTTAACGAGAGTCACTCAACACTACTTAATAGGTTCCCTGAACTTCAGAACGCGCGCACTATTTTAAACGAAGTACTTTTATTGGATACATTTTGATATTAGGTAATTTTCAATTATCAGAAAAATTACGAAAATCCTGATCACTCTACTGTTTCTTGTTTTATAAAGTAACAATTGTAATCTTACACTAAAAACGCTAAAAATTCCAAACAAACGAATTTGTTTTTAAATTCCCATTAGTCTGACACCCAGCTGGATGTTTACAATTAAAAAGAAATTTTGATCCCATTTTTGGGCTCTGTGGTATTAAAAGTTTGAAATTATAAAAAGTGTACAGTGTATTCAGACTTTGGTTAAAATTGTATTTCATTTGATATCCCACATTGAATATGCGACTTTATCAATCTATCACACTTTTTGTGTCACGTTTCCTAAACTTCACACTACATTCATATTTTAATGAAAATTCTCTTTGATTTGATATTCGCATGAAATTTGGGGGTTTTATCAAAATTTTCACCTTTATTTGGCCTCCGGCGTTCCAAAATTTTGAAGTATTCAACATAAGCTAAACTCATATTTTTGTTAAAATTCTCTTTAATTTGATACTCCCCAAACTTTTACGAAGTTTTGAAAATTTTGACGCTCTCACAGTTTTGCCTCCAGGCATCTATTTTTGGGGAGTCCTCTATTTTTGAGATCAAGCTCAAAAAGCAACTGGGTTCTGTAGGGTAGAAGTATGAACACGCACCTAAGTTTTACGAAATCGGTGGATACGTTCGAATGTTACGGTGAAACATAGGCCTACCCCAAACAGACAGACGGTCGAGTAAAAACTGAGAACTCGCTTAGTTCTTTCCATAAGTGTGAAAAGGCGATTGCATAACATAACTCGCACACAGATTGTAGACAGATGAGAAATACGTAGTTTGCGAGGAGTAAGATTAAACTGGTCTTTCACTGGACTGGGTTTTAGTGTCGTTAGATTCATCGGCGCTCTGTATCTTAAGTGATACGTAAAATAATACATACAAGAAACACTAAAGTTATCCACTTTTTAGTAGATTTTTATGTATTTTTTACACTTTTGCTTGCTTAAACTCGTCGTTGTAGAAGATGCAGCAATTCCTAATTAGTGCTAATATAAAACGAATTCAAATTCCAGTTGATTCGTCGTTTAGGGTGCATCAGAACCTAGATTTCGCGCAGCATTCAACTGTAATGATCATCGGCTGAATTGATTTCAGAAGCTATAAGTTGTAGAATCGTTCGCATTGTACACAAACTTAGTCCCACGCTAAATAGTTTTCTTTGATAATTAATTCGTCAACCCAAATTCCATACTTAAAATCATATTTGTGTGGGAAGTTACTTCAGAAAATGCGCACGTATAAAAACAAATCTGTTCTTGTATTGCTTGCTGTCGAAGAAAGGATATGCTGTTTGTGACGGCTGCCCTTAACCATAACTGATGTGCCACCGGTCGAAACGAAGAACCGGTTTTCAACGGATCGTAGAACCGGATCGTTCATTCATCGTTACGAACCGGCTGGATCTCAAACGGAACCCTATCACTAACGTTAGCGGATTGGTAAGAACTGCTGTATGACAAACGAGCAAAAAGCTAGCTTCTGTTTTGTCAAGCGAGTAAATAATCGATTGTTTTCCTACACGAATAAACCTTGTTTCGTAAAACAACGGTCAAAATTTGATCACAGGGGGTGCCGTAGGTAACGTTTGCCTGACCGCCTGGTCGTCTCTTATAAAAGCAACACGATACTGCTGATGATTCAGTCAGTCTTAGTAATTGCATTCCAGAACAAATGTCCAGTTCACTGTACTCCAGTGCCTAACTAGTCCATCCCGGGGTCTTGGGAAGGCGTCATTGTGTTTTTTTTTGTACTCTTGAAGTCAGTGTAGCAGATTTCATGATTATTTTTCGCTTAGCCATATGCCTTGCCCACTTCCATTTATTTCCTCAATTCTGTAGGCGCTTTCGTCTGTTTGGCTTCTTAAGTCATTTAATATTTCATCCTTATTCTTAAAGTAGTCCATTCTATGTTTATCCATGGACTCTGCAGTCTTTTTGTTTATTGTGCTGTTACTAATCGCAACTCGCTACACAAAGCACGCGGTGATTAAAAAAACGTTATTTCATAAATAACCAGGCATTTTATAATACTTTATAATATGCCCATTTTGCAAAAGCAACATATTGTTCATTTTGACGTTATTCGATCGGCAATATTTGGCACTTATTCTCCATTGTTTGTTAGTGATTTACTCAAATATGTTACCTCAGTTTCAGGGTTGGAGCGTTCCGCTTCAATACTCAGCTTCATCTATGTGTGCCTCGTTAAAGAGTGTGTTTATTTGTATGTACAAGGTGGTCGCGCACAGAATTCTCACGCCGGAAGACAACTTTACATACGTTCTGCGCAGCGCCAGTCATTATTCAAAACATGAAACCATGTAGAGCTTAGAAGACCACGTGGTATCAAGGCAGATTTTTCATTACAGTATTTGCAAACTATTTTTATATGTCAAAACAAATGACGCTCATTTCACATTTATTGTGACGACAAAATATCAGCCGTCAGTGGAGGAACAAAGTTGGGCAAACTAATATTCGCAGGTTAGAAAGTAGTTTGTTCACGTCACAACGCTTTCGCTTCTCCCGCCTGAGAATTATTTGCGAGACCGTACAGTGTTTATTCTCAAAACATTCTTTATAGTTTTCTAGTTGAACTCGTTAATAATTTTTACTAAAAAACTGTACCATAAGAATTGAAAGGTCAGGGAGTGAAACGTGCGCGCGCGCGCACACACACACACACACACACACACACCATGTCAGGTACATTGCATCCGTTTTGTTATTCTCCCATTCGGATCGTGCGAATATACCGTTCAGAAATACTTACGACAGCTGCATTGCAATTGTTGGTTTTATCAATACGGTGTGTAGTGCGAGATGCAGTCTGTATTATTAACCGATTAGATAAATTAATGTTTAATTTTTAATGTTTTCCCCTGTCATATAGAGGTCGGAAGCGAGCATAGACGCAAACATTATAGAACCGTTAATTAAATCTGATGCTCTTAATAGTCTCACTCCGTTCGGGGAAGATGTTTGAGGGAAACGAAAACTGTTGGTGTCATTCGAGATTTAAAGAATTAACGTGCCGTTTACAACGTTCCTAACTGAGAATAGCCCGGACCTTTAAAGAGTTTTACGTGGTAAAACTACGCTGTTTTCATTTTCCAGGTCTCCGTTTTATTAGTCTACCAAATTAAACTTTTTTTTTAATATGTATCGCCACCAGTAGTAAGTTATTAATTTAATAACGTTGCCTTTAATAACAAAATATTGTTAGACATTGTGCCTACTCTTCGGTATGACATCGTCTACCATGTTCGTACTCGAAGCTGATAAAACGTCGTTATTATCAGAAAGTGTTGTAATACAATTATCGACGTCATCTGAGTTATTAACAGGTTTACACAGTAGGCGTATTCGTGTAGTTTATGTTTATAGAATTAAGTAGTTGGTGTTTAGTTCGCCCTGCTCTTACATTACCCAACCGTTCACCCAAACGGACATTAGGAATTTCTACATTCGCGTAAAACTGTGTTGAATATCAAGGGTTTCGTGAACAAAGATTTCGAGAATATTTACAAAGTTTATGATTTAAAGGAATAATATCTACCGAATAGTATAATTTCTAATGTATTTCCCCAGTATGGCGAACGTGCTTTACACTGTTACATACAGCGACCAGTGTTCAAGCAGCAAGTATAATTAGTAAAGCCGAGCGTTTCGAATGCTATGTCTGCAGTCCACGCTACATTAACATTAGGCCTATGCGTTCAGTCTTAATGATGTGAACGCGTAAATGGTGTTTTGTCTGAGCCTAGACAAGGATATCGGATCTCGTTTACTTTGTTTACTCCCAGCAGGCTGTAATAAACATTGTTGCCGTTTGCTGGTCACGTAACCAATGTCGAACGGTGATTACGAGTTACGCCACTTTCGACTTGCAAGTTGCCGGTTAGTTACTCTTGCACACGAGCGGCCCCGCAAACGCCCGTTTTGCCCCGCACGGATTCGGAATTTCATCAGTTAAATACGTTAAATTTTCATGTCAGTCTCAGTTTGTGTGTAACATTTCTGATCCTTTAAATGAATAAAAGATGACAGGTGTAAGACAGGATGATGGTTTATCCCCAGTTCCTTTCACTGTGTCTTGGAGAAAGTAGTGAGAATTTGGAATGAAAAATTAAAGGAATGCAAAATATCACCAATCATGTTGGGAAGAAGGAACAAACGTATTGAAATAAGCTGTTTGGCATTCGCAGATGACTTTGCTATACTTTCTGAATATCTTACATCTGCAGAAAAACCAAATTTCTCACGAACATTAAGAATGGGCCAAAATTCCTGGTAACAGATATTGGTCGAATAGAGAGGGTTCGAAAATTTAAGTATCTAGGAGAAATAATTCAAGAGAATGGCTTAGAAATATCTGCTATAGAAGAAAGGATTCATAAGATGGAAAGGGCATATGGTATAACTAAAGATATTTACAATAAAAAGTGCATATCTAAAAATGCGAAAATAAGGCATTACAGTACAGTAGTGAAGCCAGAATGCCTATATGCAAGTGAATGTCTAGCATTGAATTATAATTTAGACAAACTAGAAATATTGGAAAGACGAATTATTAGGAAAATATTAGGCCTACGAAAAATTTCAGAAGGTTGGAAATTAAGAAGTAATGATGAAATATATATGAAAGTATAGAAAATATAACAGAAACAGTGAGAAAAAGAAGACTATTATTTTTTGGAAATTTATATAGAATGGACGACAATAGGTTAACAAAGCAGATCTTCAAATATCTGTGGGGGAAGAAGTCAACATCCAGTTGGATTAAATAAGTCCAAAAGGATTTAGAAAAAGAATAATATAAACGCAGAAGAAGCAATTGAAAGAGAAGTTTTTCGGGCAAAAGTGTTAAAAATGGAAGGAGTCCAGGGTAGGAGAGAGAAAAACGCAGATTCAGATTGGACTGAAGACGGGAAGAAGAGACACAGTGAAAAGATGAAAGAATATTGGAGAAAAAGAAAAGAACACAAAGAGTAAAGAATTGAAATTGGCATGTGGTCCTTAGATGGGCGATACAAAAAAAGTGTATTTACTATGCGTTAAGATTCTGCAAAACAAGAGGACGTAGAGAAACAGATGGGTACTTTCTACTAACGAAGAAAGACTCCGTACTGGGTGCATTCAAAAGTCTTCGGCACTATAGCTAAGAAATGGTGAAGAGAAATTCATTAACGTGTTCAGGACTTCCGTAACAAGCCTCGACAACATTTTACAAAAGTTTCAGTGACAACTTATAAAACAGACAACAAAAATGAAAGACCACATCCCACCTTCAGAACTATTAGCTGTCACATTAAGGTAAAAAGCAGTATCATTAAATAATAAATTAAGCAACTGGAATAACAATAATTTTACCGTAATCTTTTTATTCTCGATTTCTGCTGCCCACTAGACTACTGTGAAACAAGAGTTGAAGAATTGAACTCATGGCCCCTCCCCGTAAAACTAGAAGAAGGTTACTCAAGCGCACAATAACCTTAAAAACTACGTAATTAAAAAATTCCAATTGAAAATTTTCAAAACTTTGCTATTTTCTGATTTTAGAGTTTTCTAATCGGATCGTACGGTATCTTTCAGGAATACAAATGGAATTTCTTGAATTTATAGTTCTTGAACATATACGTATTATTTTGTTGAAACGATTTGTAAAATGAAATTACCTAACACGCTGTAATCGATAGGAAGAAGTAAACCGAGTAATGGTTACTGTGCGTGATCTACGGTGCAAAGCGAAAGTTTTTGGAAGATGCCGGTTTGTGTCTATCTCTCATTCCGTTCGCAGTCGCGTGTGTTTTATGGTCTTAATCAACAAAAACTGTTCATTTGTCGCCAGTGTGAAAATAATGTGTATTTATTTTGCGAAGTGACAAGCAAATTCCGAACACAATACCACTTGGCTCAGAGGCTTTTCGAATAAATTTATGAAATAATAAACTTTCCGATGTGTATATGGAATTCGAGGATCCGTTTACCGTTTCGCTATTCTAATGTGGTTCTCTTGGCCTTTTCGTTATGTAAGAGAGTTTCGTAAAGTTTTTTTATTTGGGTTATATTATCAGATCGTTACGTACACAAGGCATCTAGGACGGAAGTAAGCTCTGGTTCGTAAGGTATTCCGTAAGGGTGCGATGCCAGAATGGCGATTTGAAGTCACTTGGCCATTTCCTGCAGAATCGTTTCGTAGTTTTCAGTGTTGATGTGATTCGAAGCTAGTTCGTGTTTCTTCTTCCTTCAGATTTCGGGCATGTAACGAAAAATGCTCTCTTTCTCTTTCAATTATCTGTAGAAGGACTTTTGAATGAAAAACTGGAGGTTGTAAATATATAAGTGATATGACTTGTTGGAACCAGCTGTCGCGTTAAAATAGTATCTCGATATTGGCAGGACTCGTACAGAACCGTCGTATTCACCAGTAGCATTTGTATGGCTGTAGTCAGACTGTGCAGAGGGAATCTTGTAACTCGTAACATGTTTGTTCCTTGCCGTCATCATGGACATTATACATCTCTTGACAATCAGTTTATGACCGTCTGCCATCTTATCGCTTGGTCGAGTGTCTTCACGAACTCTAGAGTATATACGCTTAAGTTGCGTGACAATTGCTTTCCAGTCTCTAGTGCTTCTCTCTGTGGCCTGCGGGTTTTTGTTACTTTCAGGAAGTACAACACGTGTTTCCAAAAACTTCTTTTCATACACGAGGACATTTTCATAATGTTGAAAATTATGAAAACGTAATTGAAATTTTGGACGGTTGTTTTTCATAATATTGAAGAACGTGTGCGAATTTGCTATAATATCGTTACGTACACTGATATACGCACCTCAGATGCTATCCGGGCATGCGTGAATTGTTGTTCCGCACAGTATCCGCGTTCATTTTTTGTCTCTTGTGTTACATGTCAGAGAGCAGAAGCAGTATAATTTTTGGCAGTAAAAGTTATATTTTGGTGAGCAGTCAAAATTCACATCAGATAAGCAAGTATTGCAACACTATACTTGACCATAACACTATGGCTGGCACCAAGAGATCATTTGTCAGTCATTAATGTCTTCTTAAAACGTCTTCTCTTCGAGTAGGGTAGATTTTATAGTAATCGGTTCTCGTGTGCGTCGAATGTAGGGGGGGGGGTTCTACTTTTTTTCTGAATGAACCCTTGTGAATCTTCCGCTAGCTCGTTTATACATTGTTAGTTTTAGACATTACCTGGTTGAGTACTGTTATACTCACGTTTGACTAAAACAGTTGAATATTATATAAGATTTGTTGGCACATGCTCACAACACGGTACAGTATGTCTGTTTGGGGTTTATAGTAAAAGTCTGAAGAATCTCGAGGGAAAGTGTAAAGATATCGTAAACGAAAGTCTGTGTAACGCATTTAAGTACTCAGTTTCCAGCTCGGGTGACACAGCATAGACTGGAGTTGTCACTCATCGAATCTTTCATGGCGGCAATGTTAACAGTGTTATTATCACCACTTGATAGTTATTTATAGACCAACTATTTGTAACCGTTATTTAAAATATAAAAAATATTGTAAAATGAAATCAGAATCAAAATGATGGTTACAGGAAAATAAAGAGAATTTTTGAATATAGATATCGAAGTAATGACGAGTGTGAGTGAATGAGGACATTACAATACCTATCAGTGACAGCAGATAAAAATGGGACGCACGAGGCGGAAGCCAGTAGAAAGATAAGAGAAAACATTAAAACTGTATTATGCCATGAATAGCAATTTTATAGATATGGAGAAATGTTACAGAAAACAGAAGCAGATCTTTTGAAGATATTTAAAACCTATTTGATCGTTTGGGTGCGAGTTGTCGGCGTATTGGATGAAAGCAGAAAAGTGAAGTACGAATCTGATGGGATGGAATGCCTGAGGCAGATAAGGGGACCTACAAAAAAAGATAGAATGAGAAACATAGACGTTAGAAGAAATATATTCTGCACTGAATTTGTAGAAGGGAGACTTGTCAGAAAGCGTGCAACGAAGGAAAGGAATAAGACCTGTGAGACGTACATGGGAAGCGAAAATTGAGAATATGTTAAAATTTTGTGTAAACATGTTTTTACTTATTATGTAAAACGTTGGTGAGTTATGATAAAGGAATTAAGTTTGAAATGTGAAATTTAAAAATTTTTTTTAAGAATAAAACCTCGCCTTAAAATTAATTTTATAAAATAAGAAGTAAAACAAGTAGAGGAAAAAGTAAATTGTTTTGCCGAACACGATCGAATATCGAAATGCAATAATCGACTGGGGACGGAGGGATCACACGTAACACGAAGTTAGAGGACTATTAGTGCTGCCGCAAACGACACTCGTGTACGATTTATCTAACAAAGCGAGACCGATTTTATAAGTACAGTCATAATAATTAAATCAATTATTATAAGTATTTAACTGTTATTTGAATGTACGTGTGTTATACAGAAATATTTTCTCCTCAGTGTAAGAATTTGGTATCCTCTTTTTGCCTGCGTGTTGACTGTCATCCGCAAGAACATTCTGATTTGGAATTTTTTCTTTCCCGATGTTACAACGAGTCTTTTAGGAACCATTAGACGTCTGGACATGGTGAGGACGGACTTTCGTGTGTCCGTCTAATGCTCCTGTTTTAAATAAAATACTTCGAACGGAAGCAGAACTATTTCTGTAACGTAATAGTTTGTTGTTTGTTTATGTGTAACAGTGGGAGACCGAGCGTGTTGGGGGGGGGGGAGGTTAACCCCCTCCCAGACGGAGAAAAAAGAAATAAAAAAAATTATTAAAATATGCCGGTAAAATTGTATTCATAAAAGTCGAATTAAGTTATGTGAATACGAGTGTTTGCGATACGCTATAGGCGTCTTGCGCTACAAGATCGCTTCGTATAGACACTGCTAGTTGTGCGACGGTTGAGGGATAATTCAAATTTTTATCTTCGTTTTTGAGGTTATCTCCTCGTACCAAGCAGGAAAGAAGTAGACTATGAATGTTTTTTCAGCCCGCAGTGTAGCCGACTGGGTTTATTCCACTGTTAAATTTTATATTAATCAGATTTTTGCTTGCTATCCGAACTTTTACAGATGTGCCTATTGTTGTAGACGGTTTTCGATTCGTATTTAATAACTTTGTTGTATTTTTGTTGTTCCTTGTTTATTTGTTATTTCTTACTTATTTTGTTATTTCGGCGTATTGACTGAAAGCAGAAGAGCGAAGTACAACACTCGTGGGATGGAGTGCCTGAGGCTGATAAGGGGACGTACAAAGAAAGATAGAATTAGAAGCATAGACGTTAGAAGAAATAGATTCTGCACTGAATTTGTAGAAGGGAGACTTGTCAGAAAGTGTGCAACGAAGGAAAGGAATAAGACCAGTGTGACGTACATGGGAAGATAAAATTGAGAAAATTTAATAAAGAGAAAATCTACAACAAACGTGGCAAGAATTGTAGAAAGAAAAGGAAACCGTGTGGTTAGTGAAGAGGCTAAAACAAAGGAGAAGAAGCAGGGAAGAGATTTGTGCCGGAGTGGTCCATCGCTTCATTACTGCTTCGAAAACAAATTTAATAAACAATTAAAATAAAAAACGTGCCAATTATTCTGTACATACGTAGATTTAAAACCAAACGCACCGTTTGGAAAGCGTTTATAAGCAAGCGCTCCATAGCCTCTACTGGTGAAATGGTTTGTAAATCAACTTCAACCATATACTTGCACACCCCATAGCGCGATTTTTATATGTTTGTTTTGTGAGCCTGTATTGCCCATTTTGTGAAAATATTTGCGTCATTTCTGTTGCAGTGCGAGTAGGCTGATCTATAGTTTATTTGCTGCAAATATTTACAAACGCGTATTCACTAAGGCTAGTTTTTAAAAATTCCACACAAAACACTAACACTATCAGCGTCTGTAGGAGAGGGAGAAAATTGGTGTCAAGTTTCCTGGCATCGTTTATTATATACTTGTAATGCGAGGTATACTCGTTATGACCGTTAAATTTCATGTATCTGTTAATGTGCCCTTATGTTTCCAAATTTATCTTTTTAATTACGAGAAAATAAATAGCAAATAACGAATTTATTTTCCTTTAAGGTTTTTTAGTTTTATTCATAAAAATGTAAAGCCCTTCCAGAGCCTCCTCCGGAAGGAAATCCTGGGTGCACGCTGATATACTATAATGTCTTTAATACAATGGTTTTAGTATATAACGGGTGTATGTTGTGTAGAAATTAAATAACCGAGACTCGGTAGATTTATTCGATGGAAAGCTATGTGAGAACCTACCTGTGTCTGTGTATGTAGTAAATATACTTTAAATGTATTCTGTGATACAGAGTAATAAATGTTTATTAAATGATAAACATTTTACTATAAACGTGTAATAAACTTGAAACTTGTATAATAAAACGCTTACATATGAAACTTCTAGACTATAACAAAGACATGTGATTTGTACAAGATTTGGGTTTATTTGCATAAATACGTATAATAAAATAATTAACAGTGTAAAATAATTAATTTTTGTGTAGTTATATTTGTAATTATGATAAAATATTGAATTTTACGTATAACAATAATTTAAATTTTGTCAATAAAAATGTGGTAGTCTTTATCAGTTATTAAAATCTTGTATTACAACAGGCCATTCTATGTGAATTTATTAAAAAAAACATTGTTACACAGCATATTGGTTGGTGGTAAAAATACAACACTAGCCTATTCAAAAAAGTGTCTAGGTAATATAATTGAACATTTGTTTGTGCTTTCGTACAGTTTGTTAAAATATGAATTAACTTTCCCTGGGGAGCTGTATGTTTTAAATTGTAACGTTAAATCCCTATTATTAGTTATATTAACAATTATATAATTAATTTCGATAGCTTATTAATATTTGGAAACAAAACAATTATCAGTTATAATTTTTGCATAGCCTAATAATTTGTAAAAAAATGGTATTATACTGTTATTCTATGTGAATTCTGTTATTTTGCGTTACAAAATGTTCTGTATTGTGTATTGTAGTGGAAATGTTTGTAAAACAACTTTATACATACAATATAAAAAATCTGGATTTCATGGATATATGAGTTTATAGCTTTTTGAAATTCATATGTGAGAAATAATTTTACAAATTCAGTTTTTCTTGGATTTCGTTGTCCATGACGTGTCCGTTACTTAACTAAATACAACTATTATATTCACGACTCGGAACACAAAGTTTTTTATAAGTAAAAACGTAAAGTTTTTTAGCGGCAACCTCGGCAACCAGCGGCAACCTCTGAAGAAGCCTTTTAAAGGTGAAAACCGGTTCAGGTTATAAGGTAAAACTTTATGTTTTTACTTATAAAAAACTTTGTGTTCCGAGTCGTGAATATAATAGTTGTATTTAGTTCAGTGTTTCCTTAAAAATTTAATTACATTTTTAAGTACAAAGTTACACCTGTAATATTAATTATATTATCAATGTTAATTGTTCATTGTATTTTATTATTGTCTTTATTTATTATTGTTTTTAATCATGAAATTTGTAAAATATTAATTATTACTGGAATTAAATTTACACTGTAAATTTTGGGTTGAACAGCATAAATTACAGATAATAAGCTAGATTGGATATAAGCTAGTTAAAGACATAAAATGTACAGTATGTACGATGATGGAGTATCGTTTGTGTATAATGTAGTTTTGTAAAATTTAATTAACATTAATAGCTGTGCTGACTGGAATAAACTTTCAATTCGATAATGTTACACCTGTAAAAACGACTTATGTAGGTAAAAGAACAAAATCAGTATTTTTTTAGTATTTTTTAGAACAAAGTCATTGCGTAGAGTAATAATGTCAGCTACATGAAGCAAATATTATTGTTTTAATCAAAGTGTGCACGAGCCAGAGGTGTACAACCAATCAGAGATACGTATGTTATCCGCACACGCAGATGAAGTACTATTTATAACATCAAAATTTTTATTTTAAAGAGTATCAGAAAATGAAATTAATTTGTAAGCGCGCGATTGGTTTGTCTGCCCATCTGTTTTATGGGTTGTGTTTGGAAACATCGTCTGGCAGACGGAGTTAAAATTATTACAGCTTACAGAACGAAGCGTGTCTTCTGATACCGTCTAGTGTTGTCTAGTAGCAGGTAGTTTTGTTTTTGATTTTTTCTTTTTCTTTTTTTTTAATTCGCAGTGCACATTTGTTTGTCATTATTAGTTTTTAGATTATGAGACAGGTAGAAAATGCCTTTCTGTGTTTTTTATGTCTGGAGAATTTTGGCCATTGTCCTTGGCCTTCAGACGGCCCTCTCGTCCCCCCTCCCCGCCCCCCGCACACGTGACGTCTGGTACATTCAACCTTCAAAAAAACCTAATTGAACTCTGTTGCAAATATAGGACGTCTGCCAGCGTAACGAGCGGTCGGGGGCATATACGTGCTCCGGCCCGAATTAACACAATCAGCATTAACAGTTTTTGACGGTCTGGGATCTGCACGCAGCTGTGGGGCGAACGCTTAAACCCGTAGATCCGAACTTGTGCCGTCGTGGATCCACAAGTTTGCTTCTAAGGGTATAAGCTGGAGTCCAGAGACATCGGCCAACTTCACAAGGAAAAGAGTTTAGTAATTAATGTATGTTGTAAATGTTTTTGTAAAATAAAACGCAGTTCAACCCACGCCTCTAATAACACTGTGATACACAATTAAAATTTTTTTGTCCCAAATGTGAAAATGGGTGAATCTAATACCATTTTCCATGCTGAATTCAGATATGGTTTCAGAATTTTACTATCACGTAAGGATTTGTAGACGTAGCTATTTTAATTTTACAACATTACGTATTTAAAATGCATACTCAGTACAATATTATCTTACCTAAAATGTAGTAATGTTGGATTTTTGACGATACTTTGCCTCATGAACATCTCTCATTAGGGTCTAACAATAGTCAGCTAGCATGCGTGGACTCCACTTGCCCTGATACCGCTTTTCCATGTCCGAATTATCCTGATGGAACCGTTCATCATTTTCTGTGAGAAGAAATCTAAGTGTGAGTCCAAGAAGTGAATCTTCAGTGACATGTTGGGTCCCATGATTTTATAGGATTTTAAAAGATCATCCACTGTTTCTTTGTAATTTTCGGATTTATGGTTTCCTAAGAAGTTCTGGCAAATGCTCTTAAAAGACTTCCATCCAACTTTCTCCACCTCGTTTAACGTACTATCAGAGTTGTCATCTTTAATTAAGTCTCTTTGATTCTTGCGTCACTGACCTCTGGAAACTTGTTTTTTAAGTACGCAAAGCTAAGCCCATTTCGATCCATTGCATTTACGAAATTTCCCCCCGGCTGTATATGTAGTGGAGGTAAATAAACTTATTTGAATCAATAAGTGGTGCATTAACAACATTCTTATTTCCTGGAGTTAATGATGTTCGATTTGGCCACTCTTTCTGTACATAATGATTTTTTTCGGTCTCTGCTGTCCCACTCGCAAACAGAACTTGGTGAAACAAGAGAGCAATTACTTTTAAGTCACCACAAATATTCCACTTAAATTCTTTATACTTTATATTATCCAGCAGACGTTTCATGCTCTTGTGAGTTTCTTTCAAATAAAATTCTTTCATGCAAATGCTTTCTCGTAAGTTTCTCAAGAAAGCAGTCTTCTGAATCACTATTTTGGAATTGCATCCAGCAGTTATGACTATATTGTTTATTGTTGTATGCCATTTCAGACTTTCGTTCAGATCAAACTGATCATTCTTAAATGCTTAATCAACACAGATTTTTTATTCATTTATGTATTATAAATATTACTATAACATAATTGCATAATTTTCATAACATATAAATATAACACTTAATAGGAGGTAACTTGAAAACTAAGGGCGACAGAAAAATTCTGTTAACATTTTTGAATTCGGGGGAAAATACATATAAAAAACGCTTTTACTTGTTCTGGGAAAGCTCTTTGTTTCTACATAAAAAACGCTTTTACTTGCTCTGCGAAAAATCTTTGTTTCCCATTGTAATTAAGATTACAACATTTCATCTCCACAGATCGGGAACAAACTTGAGGTCAATACAGTTACACGAACAGAAAACAACACAAAACTTACGAAAAAATAACGTTTACAGTACCCTTATGAATCGATTGTTAACGTCACATTTAAAAATAAAATAAAATGTATAATAACGGAAAATCAAGCAACTTATCAAGGTGAACTCTACCTCTGTTAAAACGTCCTATTTTTTATGAGTAAGGTGGTGGGTTGAATTCCGATTTATTACATATTCGCAAATGACACTACTGAAAATCATTTGAATATACGTATAATTTTTGTGAATCTCTCTTGTCCGGCGTAAAACTACAATCAGTTCTATATATCACCGGGGGCAGGATTTACCACGGAATGGTCCAACCGTAAAAATGTAAAACGGTTCTGTATGCGGTTTTATGGTTAGCGTTTTGTGGTAATGCGTTCGAATCAATACTGTCTACTATCAGCAGCACTTACTAGGGTAAAGTTAAAAATGCGAGTACAGTTTTCCCCATACGAGTTTCAATTTAGTCTCCTTTTTGTTTGTGATTCTTGTTTTAATTTTGTTTCTAAAGTCAATATTTCCATAAAATCGGAATTTCGGTTCCCTAACAGTGTCACATTTTAATAATTAAAACAACGTTTCGGGTGCGAAGGCGTCTTTAGCCGTCATCAGCACAGTAGGCCTAATGATTGTACATAGTCTTCTTGTCGCTTACTCTAAGAGGAGACGGGCGATTATAACTACTCACATCATTCCTACTACAAAAACTGACGTTAGTCTTAGACATCGTCTGCATTTGGCGATTAAGTAACATTATGATTTCTCAAGGTGTGTCTGACCTTTCATACTTATGATGTCCGTATGATTTTTGTTTGTCTTCCCATGCGTTGTTGAACCACAGTATCACCGGCAACGAAGCAGTCGCGATATCACATTGGGGACGCAGTAAACCATGTTTGTAGGCGCTCAAGCTTCTCCCGCGCGATGTCATTTTCTCATCTCGGTTGAGTTTCATTTCGTACGAACGATGATCGTGGTTTTTGTGTTGTTGGTTTTATGGCATTGCAGTGGTACCCCAACTGTTGTTAAGAAAGCCAGATGCGTCGTCATTTGTACTTTTTATAATCTATCATTATTCAAGTGTACAGTAAAGTTCCGACTAATAACACCGTAATCTTCGTCGTCCTCGCGTTTAGTGCCATCCCAAAGAGCGTCGTCAGCTGTGTGTTTCTGGAGAGTGCGAAGAATTCAATGTCATCTTTGTGTTTATGTTGTCCACATACCCTTCTTCAATTTTTACCACCTCTTATTGTCTTTCATCATCAAGATAATTAATGATATCCGTCAAAATAATTTCACATACACGTGACAAAAAATCAAAAATTTCTATTCCTTTGGTAGAACCCAATATAAGCAATATACGCAAATCACAAAACTATTAGATTGAAAATAAATCGTGTAAAAACAACATTCCATTATTATATAAAATTATTATTTTGCAGAGTAGGCTGTAAATACAATTTTATTTGATTTTCAATATTAGCGGTGTTATACGCCTGTTTTATGATTTGCTTATAAATTGTTGATTGTCTGCCCCTGGAGCTTAAGTTTCAAGTAGTAGACGTACTGTCCTTCGCTTGATAACTTCGCAGAGTAACTGTAAAATTAATATTGTCCAACGTGTTCGTAGCTGTTTTTGCAGTTTGCGAAGAGTTCAGTGTCATCTTGGTACCTTATGATGGTTATATACTCTTAATTAATTTTTTCCGTTTCTTTTACGATCCCGTCAAGATAATTTTACGGGCACAAGATACAGACATCAAGGCGTACTAAGAAAATAACGATAATGGAGAATGATTAAAATAATGTTGATCCCCAACATATGGCCGTGGATTGGTTAAACAAGAATAGTATCGTCTACCCGATCTTGGTACGAAGATAAGAAAATGTTGCCAGAAAACCGGCGAGTCGCAGTTTGTACGTCTTCCAAATGTTTTACAAGTTCATGTAGCTTGTCTCGAAAGGCAACATTTAAATTACGTTAATTCTTTTTAAATAAATTATCATACTTGTAGGCCATTCTTTACTGTAAGTGTAGCTTACCTTGTTGATTTGGTAGACGAAACTCAGACTTAGCGCGTTTCAATCTTGCTGACGACCCGAGGTAATCGGTAGTAACAGACGTGAAGATCATCCAAGTCTACCGTGCTAACTCTACAGATAGTCATCATCACCATCTTCTTCTTCTTAACGATTTTACGCTTTAGCGGCCTGTTCCTATTCCACAGTCCACCTTTTCTTAGGCCTACCAACTTTTCTTCTGCCTCTAGGGTTGTAATCTTTCGCTATCTTCGGTATTCTACTTCCTTCCATTCTATCTATGTGTTGAATCCATTTTCTTCTGTATTCTTTCATCGTTTCATTAACTGCAAAAATATCTAAATCACTTCTTATCTCTTCATTTCTTAAATGCTCTCGTCTATTACACCTTTTAACTGATCTCAGAAATTTCATTTCTGCTGTTTATATCTTCTGTTCATCTTTTTTCTTTATGACCCAAGTTTCGGAACCATACAGTAGTGTAGGTATTACCATTGTTTTATAAAATTTTATTTGTGTTTCTTTTCTACATTTATTTCCCAACGTTCTCCAAATCGTTCCACACATTCTTTTCAAAAGCTCAGATAATCGGATTCGACGGAACGTCGAGGAAATCCAGAGTTTGACTGTATTAAGTGCCCAGATAAACCGGAGTAGTACTCAGACAGTACTATACTGTGTATTATACAGCTGATGATCTTTCACTTCCATACCTTCAACGGTTAAAATAGTTTATCGGTGTATGTATTCCATTTAATGTGACACGTATGATAAAGAAAATTGGACATGCAGCCTGTAAAATTTTCTTGTCGTGTCTCGTTAAATCAATAATTTTGCCCAGACACATTTGACACATATGGTGATGGTGTTTGAAGTATTGCCCACGGAGAAACAGCGCAGTGACGTCTGGGTGGAATTAAATACAGTATACATTACGTTTCTTCGAAACGTCCAATTTGTGAGAACTTTCATAGCTTGAAAAATATTCCCCAAACAAAAACCGTACTGTGTGTGTGTGTGTGTGTGTGTGTGTGTGTGTGTGTGTGTGTGTGTGTGTGTGTGTGTGTGTGTGTGTGTGTGTGTGTGTGTGTGTGTGTGTGTGTGTGTGTGTGTGTGTGTGTGTGTGTGTGTGTGTGTGTGTGTGTGTGTGTGTGTGTGGTCGTCTTTACATTCCGAAAGTCCTTGTTATGTTCCTATCAGCTGTTTACCGCTCTGCACATTTGCCTCTAAAAATGTGTTGAATATTGACGACAGGAACTGGCTGGAGGGTTTCAGTTTTCAAATGTCAGACGGCCAGGCGTAGACCTCATGCGATCACGAAGTACATTGACAAAATCTGATCTTTCGGCCCGGTTGTTTTAACCTACAAGACAGCAGTGACATTCAACAATGTCTAAGGGCCCCTCGTACCTTCTCGTTCTGTGAAATTTAAAGCAGTATTTTAACTAATATTCTCAGAATAACAAAAAAATTCCAATGTAATTTCCACTTATAACGATTTTCCAAAACGATAAATACAAGAGCAGAGCATTGCTATATACATGTATTTTAATCTTATTTAGAGTTGGCCATTTTTTAAATTGGACCTTACCGAAGTGCGACACTTTGAAACGTACGTTGACAAAACCGGACTTTTACGGGATCACTCCTGTTTCTGATATTCGTTCTTTTTTAAAGAAGTGGAAACGAATGAGACGTTTTACGGAGTTGACTTGTGTAGTAGTTAAACGTAAATTATACGAGTATGACGTTTCCTGTAAAATGGTGTGTTCAGTGTGTCATTTGTGTAATGGTAATTTATATAATGTTCTATTCGTTTGATTGTACGATGGTTTGTCACTGTATTGTAATTTACATAATGATGTGTTCAATGTAGCTGTGGCCTGTACAGAGCTCATTAATATCTTTATAATTATTTTTACAGCATATAATTATCTATGTAATGTTCCATACAATGGTTTGCACACAGTACCATTTTCTATCTGCAGCCAATGCTGGAGCAAGTGTAAACAATGACAGATTGGAGCAGTAAGCGATTGGAACAGCTCTCGTTCTCGAATAAACGCATTTGCCAAGTTGTTTTAAACCAGAAATTGTAACAGTTGTAATTAAATTAAAAGTAAAAAGTAATTAATGTACATATGTTGTAAAATAACTGTAGGCCTATGATGATTGTGACTTTATGGTTGTATGGATTTACTACATTATTAAATAGTTTGTTTACACTTACTCCAAAGTTACGTGTAAGGATCTGTTCAGTATATCATTACCTGAATGATGATTTGGAAATAGTATCATTATGTGTACAATAGTGTATATAGCGTAATGTAATGTTAACATATTAGCGTACTTTGTAATGGATGTATTGAAGGGGATCCGGTACGCGTTACACGTAGCTGGCAATTGTTAGCGTCTTCCATATCCTACAAAATCTTAACTTGTAACTTTTAAGCCATAACGGCGTAAACATTTACGATACAAATTTTTTTAAATTAATTTATAAAAAAATCGGCATGTTGATGTAGACGTGTACATGGAAAATTTCGTCTGGTAGTCTGTACTAGTCTTCCGAGTGAAAGCAGGCATTTAGTAAAAATATACAGTAAATATGTTCTTGTTATCTATTATTGTACAGCTTTGAGTGTAATTGGTGGATCTCGTTGTTCGTTTTGTAACCTCCTGGCCCGCTGAACCATCCTAATTATATTCTAAGATAGTCCAAGAATGTGTAAGACAATCGTATCTGATACAGAATGAATGTCGTGTTCATCCAGCGGGCTTAGAGTGTGCACATCTGTTCTTTGGTCCAGTCTGTTTGTTTCAATTTTCGCGCTTATGAAACATCGTAGACTTATGTAAGGATTTCTACATCTAACGAACCCTTTCTCCTATAAACCACAATTTCCACCCCCACCCCCTATCTCGCAATCCATTTTTCTCTGTTCTTCACATTATTCTGTTTTGTTGAGTCCCGAGTATTGGGATGGACTTGTCTGGTACTTGCTCTCGTTTATCTACACTGTTGTACCAAACGTAATATGAATTTACGAGTTCGTTTTCTACTTCCATGGTTTCAACTTATATTCCAGAAAAAATTTAAAGCGACTTGGCACGTGGAACAGGACCTATAAGAGTCCTTTTGTCGTTTAAAATTTTGTGTAATTTATTTCCCATCTTTACGTATTTGTGTTTTCTTTGTATTAATTTTGGGCAGCCATTGTCAGTTATTTAGGTATTCCAATTGTCTGAAATAATTTCCATAAAATCTTTCTGGAGACAGTCGTTGGCTTATTAAAGTCTGTGATCCATGGATGTACCGACCCACTCTATCCCTTCTTCTTCCAATTGCTTTTTTAAGGTATAGATGTGATCTTCTTGCTGTAAATCCCGTTTAGTCATCCACCTCTGTGTCTTTTACTTTCCTGTCACTAATTTTCCATAGTCTTACTCTTGATGCTGTCACGGTAATACCACTGTAATTTTTGGATTGCTTCGTGCTTCTTTTATTGAACGTTGATATGATGTAAACGTCTATCTATTCTGCTGGAAGTCTGTCGCTGCTACATATGATGAATCACACGATATTTCGTCATACTTATTTTTATCAGTTCAGTTGTGGGGCAATTCCTCCCGTTCCTACCACTTGATTATTTTTTAAACTGACTGTTCTTTCTTGCTGTGAGTTACCTTCTGTTGGACCATTTTCGCCAGTTAGGACAATCTTTCGTCCAAACATTTTCCATTATCCAGTCGTTAATGAGCTTCCATATTTCAGTAAGTCTTGACCAACGTTTCTATAATACTTACCCCTAATTCTACCCCTTTTTGCTCGTGAACAAAACTCCGCTCCAGCAATGGAAACACTTCACTTCCACAATTTTCAGGTTCCATGTGCATATTCCAGATTTTGCAAATAATTCTTGTCTTCCTTCCAGTTTGTTTAATCTTGGGATTAAGGTCGCTAAATGTCTCGCAATATTGCCGTATCCCCGTATTCGGAGAGCGACTGTTGGGATTTTCAACCGGTGATCAGTTCTATGATTTGATCATGCCTTAATAACCATTGTATTTTTCTTCTTTTTTTTATACCCGTTCTCGGTTGCTAATGCCTGACAGCTTAAGCTTACGACTGATTATACTCCACAACTTCCAGATTTTGACTTTTTTTATTCACGGAATACTTGAATGAAAAACAGTTTTTTATCATAGACATAAATATACCTTTTGTTTCTCTCTGCAGTTGTTGAAGAGGTTCTTGTCAGTTGAATATTGGAATGTTGTTGTGGGCCATGCCTACTTCCTCCTCGTTTTCCAAATTAACATAAAGAATTCTCTGCTGACAAAACCTTGACGCAATATGTTGTCTGCGTTCTGCCTGGCGCATGACTTTCACCGATTCAATATTTTCTCAGTTCAGTACTGAAGGTAGTATAATCTGTTGGTGTGTTTGGATACTTATTGGTAAATTTCACTTTTCCACTTCACACATCCCGGACAATATGGTAATATTTGTATTTTGTCTGCAGTGTCCCTGGTTAGATGTATGCATAAGGACAGCATATTTCCCCTCTTTAAGAACAAATTTTAGTTCTTTAAATAATCCAAAGGAGATGGCAGTTATCGAAGACGTTAGATAAAGTTGTCGAAAAAATTACATATTTCGTGGCGATGTTTGAAAACGTAAAAATCGTAATCAGGTAGGAAACACACCGGTATGAATGAAACTTTTTTTAGAAAAAGAAATGTAACAAAATAAATTTATTTTCAAATAATTTAAAAAAATTATCAAAATTTGTGTAGAGTACCGGATCCCTTAAATTTACGGGAGGGGTATCATCTGTTTGGAGGGCGAGGACAACGCAGAGATGGAGGTAATCGTGGTGAGGTAGTAGGTTGTATAGTAAAGCACTACATCATTTTTGGGAGGACTGTACAGCCTGCTAACTTTCCATAAATTGCCTTAAATTCATCAATGGACACAGCTTCGCCGCTGCTCACGGGTACTATCTCCAAAGGAGGATCACAGTCGTGAGTATCTTAAAAAAAATAAAATAGAGTATGTTTTGCAAGTTTGGGGTCGGTATTTTAGAAAACAATGAACGAATGACAAAAATAAAGTATTAGCTTTGAAATTTCTTTGCTTTTGTATTTGTATACGAACACAGAAGGTTTTGTTTGTAGAGTTCATGTAAGTTTGTTTGTATGCTTACTGCCTATCCGATTTCCATGAAACAGAGGCTTAACTGTTGTTTTGAGTACGACAGTGCCTTTGTAAACTCAATGAAATATTTCTGTTCTTACAAATGTTTCAATCGATTTTTGTTTATAATTGTAGCTGTTTTGTTTGCAGTAGTTACAACGGTTCCCTATAATTTAATTACAAAATTAAATTCCTAGAAAGTGTAAAATTTGTTTTAAAAAGTCTTGAATACTTTATGTAAATGAAACTGTCAAATAAAATAGGATTTTCCTTAAAATTTCCCCAAAACTAATTATTTGATTTCATATTGTCTTTTACACAGTAGGCATATTTATTTTATAATACTTTATTTACATATTTATTTTATAATAATGTATGCATGTTTGCAGCTTTTTATTTGAACGAAATAAGTTGACATTATCTTAAACAATGTATGAAAAAAGATATGTTATACAGCATACACAAACAAAGAGTCTTAATAATGTCTTAAGTATTGTTGGACACAAAGAGGTTCATTTACAGTTTCCACCGTAGTAATATTACGTTTATGGATCATTTCGTGCTTACGGTCGAGAGAAATATCTGGTTTGTTACTTAAAACAGTCTTTAAGATCCTGTTGATTTATATTCGACAAATACCGGGTAAGCCTACGTACGGGTAACACGTCATACGTGAAATCGTATCTCCTTAGGGACGTTGGTTTTTTAAATCGTTTATTTTGTGTTATCGAAAATTTTCGTTCAAATAAGATGTTTTGTCATTTCGAACAGACAATCCGGTGTATTTTTTTCAGGAGATCACACGTTTTCGTTTACTATTGCGTATAACTTTATTTGTAATTATCTTGTTCCATATTCAGCCATAGAAAAATCCAGCGTAGAGTGTTCTGATATTTACGTTTCACTTTGGCACACGTGTTTCGATGGCTCAAAGCCTCATCGCCAACAGAGGAAAATATGTTAGCTTAAGATAATGGTTTGAGCTGTCGAATAGACTGCTCTGTCCAGTGTATAGATTCCGTATCTCTTACCCTTGACTATACACGTGCAGCCATAATCTCATTTATCGTACCGGGGTACAAACCATGGATATACAAGACGTACAGAAAAGTTACAGGAGGTGTAATAAATTATATGAAATGTAGTGTTCTGATGACGGGACAAAAAACATCTTTATTACGGCTGTAGACTTACCAGTAACTTGTCGAATCAAACGTTAGTTCGTATCGCATGCAAACCAGTGCCGGTTCCAACGTGCGTGGAAGATTGTCCATATACTCATGCATCGATTTACTGTTTTCCATGATTTATTTTTCAGTGATATATTATTTAATACTTAGTGTTAGCAAGTTAATATTCTTACACCAAGTGGATACCTCGGTAAGTGGGTGTGCGGTATATGAATAATAGCAATAATAACGGTGATGTTTTGAAAGAAAGATCGTAAGACGTGTTTATGGCCCGATTAAAGAAGATGACGAATGGAGAATAAGAAGTAACCAGGAGATATATGAGCTATTGAAGCATGAGGACATTGTAAGATTCATAAAGGCTCAACGAATATACTGGTTAGGTAAACGAGAGCGGATGGATGATCAGCGTATGCCGACGAAAATACTGAGGGTGCAAGTCTATAAAAGCAGAAAGAGGGGCCGACCTAGGATAACTTGGTTGGATGATGTGCTAGAAGATCCCTGGATTTGAGGGGTTACACTGAGAGATGGCAATGGACTGGAGACTTTTCGGAAGATTGTTGTTGGAAGCCAGGACCCACGTTGGGCTGTAGTGCTGAAGAAGAAGAAGAGGAAGAAGAAAAAGAATGGTGATGTTGATGGTGATTATAAAAGTAGTTGTAGCAGTAGTAGGTTAGTTGTAGGAGGGCATTGTCATCGCTCGGGACCTATCTGAACAGTCAGAAGATTATCTGTATTAGAGACAAAAATGATAAAGGGGCCGCAAAAGCAGTAGTATGAGTATGTAGGCAAGTAATAAGTAAAATTATAAATAAAGGACCTTATAAAATATAATAAATAAGGACATCAAGTAAATAATTATAAATTATACACCACAGAAAATGGTGAAGCGCGGGAAATGACAGATTTACGTGTGATGTGGTTCGTCGTGAGGTGTACAGTTGTTATAAAAGAGGAATATGCCCAAAAGTGGCCGAGAGACATGTTTATTAAAGTTCACAGCGTTTGCGATTTTGTGTATTTTGCGAACATTGAATCTGTCTAGGTCTGCATCCGAAGTGCAATTTCTGCTTGTGGGTACAGCGCCTTGTCTGTGGATAGCGAACGGCAGCCCGTAGACATGCGAATGCGGGAACGTTTCTGTTATACTCTGACACGCACAAAGTCACTTGTATGTGTTTTATACTGTACTCTTATTATAACTCTTCATCTTCTAAATTCTGAGCAGTCGCCGATTCCGTTCTCATTATTACTCTACACTGTACTACGTATTTTCTTTTATTTTTTGTATTGTTAGCATGGGTGAGGCATTTGTATTTGTTGCATTAACTAGACAGGCTAGTGATATCATGTCGAGGGGTTAGTGGTAAAATTACCCAAGTCCATGTTTTAAATATGTTTCAAGATGTTCCAAAAACGACATTTTTGTGCATTTCTCTTTTTACTTTTCAACAGATATGTAATCAGTAAAAACTCTATTAATAATAAAAATTAACTTCAAAATCAGTTTTGTGTCTATCATTGCACTTGAAAACCTTTAATTTCAGTTTTCCTTAAATTCACATGGGAAGTTTTACTACTAACCCCCTCGAATAAGTTGGTGTAATCGAGATTTTGTTGTACGTACACGTTCCGTAGTCTGCAGGTTTCCTTCACTAGCTTTTCCATGGCCGGCTCCACTAGAAGGCCGGAATATTAAACGTGGCAACGTTGCGTCTGAGGCCTATAAGCATCGTGTAATAAAATAGATAAAGTGAACACATTATATTTTGATTTAATTTCATAGGATTACTAAAATCATGAGTAGGCCTATTTATAGCTAAATCTAAATTATAGGTCTGTGTGCACTTAGTAGCCTACTATACGTTTGAGTTGAAGAAATTAGTGAATTAGTGGTAGGCCTAATGAATTAATTTTGTTCGAATTAGTGAATTCGTATCATATGAATGAGTTAATTATTATATTTCTTAAATAATGTAGGGGAGAGTGGGGTAGCCCCGATCAGGTCGGTAACGAGAGTATAGTACGCTGTAGCGATATCTGTTGAATGCTCAACTCTAGCACAGTGAACTAATTAAAAACGACCGCTAACCATTTCCGCCATTGTACTTACAGTGAATTACAGAAGTGTGTTTTAGACAAATTTCTTCTTATTTCTGGACATCTTTAAAGCAACGTAATGATATTTGCACTTAAATTTTGAATTATTTAATTGTACAGATGTATTGTTAACGTTTTCAGCATTATTTGAATTCGTTATTTACGGTTTTAAACTAACTTACTGTAGTCTCAGGTTATAAAACTCAGTAGTGTACGCGGTGGGGTAGCACCGATCAAGTGAGTGGGGGAATGACGATCAACTGTACTGAGTTACAACTGTACAACACCATACTGAGTTGAGTACTATTAAATACTAATGCGTTACCCTTATATGTTCGTGATACTTTCCGTGGCGTAGCTAGGTTTTTTTTTTAGTTTTGTACTGATTAATAAAAACTTTTTTTATTATGGCGTATCTTAATTTAAAAGTTACACTCGGAGTCAAAGATTGTCAATATAAGTGTCTTTTGAATGAGAAAATATTATAATGTGTATTATAGGAAAGATTTTTAGTAGGCCTATATGGAGAAAATATACACACAAAAATTAAATTGCATTATTTCCCATATAAAATGCACAGGATATATAGTACATTGGCTTAACTAAAAAAAACCTAATATTTAAAATTTATTTTTAGACTTAGAATGTAGTAAGGACCATAACATTTCAATCCATCTTTTATCATTTGCTTTTTACATTGACAATTTTTTTTAGCTTTTTTTTCCCATTTAATTTGCATAGAAAATCAACTGATCATCTATCATCTCATCAACTGATCCACGGGTGGGGGAATACCGATCAAAGCCCATTTTTTACTTTTTATGCAATAAGAAAAGCCCCTTTCAACTTTAACGCTTACAGTGTATAACTAATAATCTGCTCTGTTATATCAACAATTTTTTACATTTGTTTTTAACTTTTTAGCCAATTCTTAAATTTTTTATCGAATTTCTCCCTTAGGTGATCGGGGTACCCCACTGTCCCCTAATAGTATTCTAGGCCCACATAATAAACTTTTAATTTTCAAAAAATGAAGAATTATAAAACTGATGTTAACCGCCAATTAAAAATGACGCGATTTGATTACCGAAATGCATAAATTAAGAGATCGTTTAGTCGGACTCAAATATCAACTGGTTCCAGTGTTGCCACGTTTAATATTCCGGTCATCTACTAGAGCCGGCCATGGGTTTTCCGATTGCCGACTTTCACCTCCTGAACGAGAAGACAATTTCTTGCAGGTATCTCCCGTAAACGTATCATCTGATAAGCTTCGGCAGACATCGAGCTGTCGTATAATGGGATGTTTCTTTATTCCATTATTATATTTTGAAAGCCAATTTGTGGGAGTTCTTTAGTTCTTTAAGCGGAGAATTCAATATGAAATTAACAACAGGGCGAAAGCAACTAACGGAATGTCATCGCCGTATGGATGCAGAGACTGCGCGTACAAGGCTAGACATTTCTTGAGAGTCTGGTGTATAATCATTACCTAGTTAACGGTTACTACTGTCCACTCATTCGTATTAAATAATTTATTTTTCTGCTCTCGTCGTTTCTCAACGTCAGAGACAGTGATGGGTTGTTTCATGTCAAGCTTATTATAGCCTATCTAACGTAACGCTGTACGAGTAAGTTTGAAACTACTCAGATAAATGCGTTGTAAATTTGATAGAATGTTAGTCACATTGTACCTTATTGGTAATCTGGGGCGAAAATATATAATGTCATGAAATCAGAAACGGATTTTGTAAATGGTAAGATTCGTATACGCGGGAGGGGGCGCAAAGGCTTTAGGTTTGTCTGTCCTAACAGCAAACGTACTGTATAAACGGCATGTCTAATATACTAAGTGTTTTAGATATTATGGGTATCAGGAAGCTGTTTAATGTTCTCATGAAGTACAAAAACGCTTAGTTTAAATATGATTAAAAACACTAAATTCTCTCAAAAGAGTTGCATTCGTCGGATTGTTGCAACACCATATTGACGGTTACTGAGGTTCTGAAGGAATAACCGTTGAGTTAATGCAGCGTTGAATCGACCGTTAATGTTGGAACGGTGCGGTGTTAAAACTCGATTGTTTGAGATAGGTTCCCAAACCCGTCCCTGTATCGTTTCAGTTCGTAATGCGGTCTCGACTTTGGATCATGGAAGGTTAACGTAGTTGTTATAAATAAGGAATTTGCGACGGTCTCGGTCAGTTGCGACGAAATGATGTTTTTACCTGTTCTTACACTGTGAATTGCTCCTCGCTTGGTCGAAAGTGACCGAATCTGTGGAAACTATAGAAACGTTCCTATTCCAAGCATCTGTGAGGTTTCAGTTCACAACTTTTTCATTTGTGCGGGTAACCTATTTCTTCTAATATTTTTGTTACGTTAAGTTAGATTAGGTTAGATTGGGATAGGTTAGGTTAGGTTAGTCTAGGAATGAATAGAATTGTAAAGGTAATGTCCGTATTATTATAATAATAACATGAAACTGTTAGTAACGATTGGCACCGCCTTCCGACAGAGAAAATTTCACTCAACGATAGAGAAAGTTGATTGTTGACGGAATATAGACGCTAGAAATTGTCGTAGCGCATTGCCATTCCAGGCGTGAGTCTATCTCTGCACACGCCTTTGATAGTGTAAGTCTGCAGCTTATAGGACGATATTTTCGATCCCAATTAGTCGGGTCGCAGTTGACCGGTTTCAATTTCCACCTCGGTCGCAATCGACCGGGTTTTATACGATTGGGTCGCAACTGACCGCGGTCCGTAATGCGGAATGATACTTAGGCTACATTGAGGAGAGAACAATTTTTGAAAGAGCGCAGCCCGTTGCGTAAAAGTCAAACTTGTTATCCAACAGTAGTGGTCAGAAGTAAATGTTTGGTATCGAGTCACTTGAAAGTAAAACGGTATAAAGTGCGGTAAAGGGACAGTGATCACACATATTATTTAATTTGATGTTATTACGAGCTGCATGTGAATTGTACAGATCAGATAAATTTGTACAGTAGATCTGCGTGTCGTATAAGGGTGAATCAGAGTTGTAAAGAATAAATAATTGTTTGAATAGCTGAGTCGGTATGATAAGGAAGGACAGGGGAGTGGAGAACTGTAAAAAGAGTCAGGGATTATACAGATTAAATAGATGCATGTAATCGACAATTGACCAAAGAATCGGCGATTGAATAGTCGAACAGTCGTGTATAGGTGACAACTGTACAGGTGGTCAGCGATTGTTCAGATTAAATAAGTTTGCAAAATTACGACCTGTAGTTTATTGGTATTTCGGCAACCGAACATACTAAATAGTTTTGAGTAATTGATTGTTTGACGGGAAACCAGTCTCTGTACAGCGTGTGAGGGTTCGTGTACGGAAGGATTGTGAAGGGAAAATTTGATATACAGTGGAACTCGCGAATAACGAGAACTCGGATGCAACGAGCAAAAGTACGAGATTCGTTTGGTTTTGTATCTTAGTAATGATAATTAAACTTGCTTTTGACAAGTAGGAACGCATTAGAGACTTCGTTATAACGAGCATTTTATCGCAGGCTTGTTCAGTGGCTTAAGGTCTAAAAAAGTTCGTTACAGCATTTTTAACATTCGTTTAAAATCATTAACACAATTTAGCGAAACTAATAATGTTAAGTGTTGAATTCGTGGAATATTTAAATACATTACAAAACTGTTTTGATATATAAAGATACAAAATTACTAAACAAATAAAAATAGATGAATTTTTTAAGGTTAATTAAGTTGTGTGTGCAAAATATAATTTCGATTTAACGAGCACATTTTCCGATCCCTTGACTCTCGTTATAAGCATGTTCCACTGTATTTACCTGACATATAGTTCGTCGTGAGGTGTACAGTTTTTATAAAAGAGGAACGCGCCCAAAAGCGGCCGAGGGATATGTTTATTTTAAACTTCGCAACGTTTACGATTTTGTGTATTTCGCGAACAGTGAATCTGTCGATGTCTGCATGCGAAGTACCCGTTTCTGCTTGTGGGTACAGTAACTTAGCGAAGACTGGCTTGTCGGTGCATAGCGAACGGTAGTCCATGGTCGTTCGAGTGCGGGAACGTTTCTGAGTTTTGCAGTGTATTATTCTCTCAGTTGTACAAGTACAATTCTCGAGTTTATCGCCTTACCACACACATACTCAATTGCATGTGTTTTATACTGTACTGTTATTATAATACTTCATCTTATAAATTCTTATCAGATTGCCGATTCTGACCAGCCTGTTCTCATTATCACTTTACAGTGTACTCTATATTTTCTTCTATTTTTACTTCCATGTTCCGTAGGGAAACGGAAGTATGGTTATCGCGAAAAAATCGTGTTCCAGATAAGGGCTGATTCTGATTGTACCACCCTCAAAACATGAAGAAAAGTCATTTTTCGAAAAGCGTCTTTGTGTCCGTCTGTGTGCCTACGTGTGTGTCTGTGTGTGAATGTTTTCTATGGCGGACGATAACTGCCGCAAATGCAAACAGAATCAAATAATTTTTTGCTTATGTGCCCGAGTTGTAGAGGACTCAAGGCCTGTTGATTTTGTTGAAGATCGGTTAAGGGGAAGGAGTAGTTTACCCGCAACGTTTTATGTTTTTAACAAGAGTAAAGGTTAATTTTGATAAATAAAGTATCCTTAAAAGAAAGTCATAATAATCCACTGCAGAAAGGTAGATGACATCTATAAATAAAAAGGGTAGTTGAAGGGGGATGGGTAATTTTCTGTAAATGAAAATGATAGTTGAAGAGGTGATAATTGTTTATATGCGTACTACGTTTTCGACAACAGAGAATTAATTTCTATGGAAATATTTCATTTAAATTTGTCAAAACATAAAACCCGATTTACGAGGAACACACCTAAAATTATCGAGCCGAATTGAAGTAAATGATTTTAAATATAAATCTTAGAACATGGAAGTCATGTATGGTTCTCAGTGTATTGTTAGCGCGAGTGATGCATTTGTATTTGTTGCAGTGACTACATAGACTAGCGATACCATAGTTTGGTGCAATTGCAAACAATCGTGCAGAAGACGGTTGCGCAGAGAAGTAGCCGACGAGTGCAGCGACTGTACAGGTATTGACAGGCGGTCACCGACTGTACACATTAAATAATTTTTATTCGAACCGGCGGCCAGTAACCGTACCAAGCAGCACAGCGGCGCGCAAAGTGTGTCATGAGTTATTTTCGCCAACTCGCGCTTCGTATCCTAAAACGGCACAGCCGGCCTTACTATGAATATTTAGCGAATGATAACCTGAGTGAGTGACAAACTTCCTGTCTTGTATGTAGGTAAGCGTCGCGCGACAAAGTAAACGATTGACTCTACATGAATTGTTACAGAGGAGTCGTATCGTTACACATTAAACACGTACGCTGATAGCGTGGTTCTTAAACATCGATTTTACGCGAATTTTACCAAAAAAAAAGTGTGTCCAGTATTTGGCCGTAGACACAGTACTTGTGACGCTCTTGGATACACGTAATAAACACAGTGGAACCTCTGTTACCCGAAACAAAGCAGGGGGGAGGCGGTTTTGGATAACCAAAATTTCGGATAATAATTAAGATATAATTTTTTAAAGTGTGCGGTAATATAGCTGGAGGTAATGTACAATACTCTCAAAAGATTTTAATAAAAATCAAACTATTTACATAGTTTTTTTTTTAGATTTAATTACGGCTGGCGCCGCCTCTCGCATCCTAGCTTCCACTGGCGCCGGTCTAAACAGTCCTGTTCTGTAAGTCCTCTTGCATTCATTGCATCTTCGACGTCCATTTTACATGAACGTTTAGGTCTTCCTTTTTTTCTTCTAGAGGGTGGAGTCCATTCCCATACCTTCCTTGGCCATTTCTCATCCGACATTCTTTTTAGGTGTCCGAACCAATTCAGTCTTCTTGCTTCTATAATGTCAAGGTCGATTCCCATCGCGTGTCTTATCTCTACATTTCTCAACTATATCTAGTCTTGTTAGTCTACAGCACCTCCGTCAGTAATCCATTTGCATAGCTCCTATTTTGGCTTTATTTCTTTTATGAATTTCCCGTAGTTCTACTCCACATAGGCATTTTTTAAAGTCATTTTGAAAAAAATATTGTATTTTCCTTTGCTTTTTCTTGTCACATCGCTTTCTTGCAGCAATGTCTCGCCATCGCTTCATTAGCAGAACGTCAGAGGGCTTTGATTCTTCAGATCGTTCGAGGAACCGTAACGCTACCTGAAAATATGAATAAAACTCCGTGAGAAAAACGTGTATTGCATATAGTCTAATTTAATGCCCTAACCAAAAATAATAACTCTGACCTCTGAGGCATTGAAGATCTCGTCAGCGGTGTCATGGTTGCTGTGCTGCTCTATGCTATCTCATCGTCTTCGTCATCCCTTTGTTTCGTGAACCTCATGTACTTTCTTGTTTTGTGACACGTCTTCATTGTTTTCTTGTTTGGCATCTTCGAAGCATGGCTCTTCAAACTTATTTTTTCATCTTGACCCATCAGAAACAGTAGGAACACCAACACCAAAATCGGCTGCCGCAGTTCGCAAAATCTCAATAATTTTTAATTCTTTTAATTGCCTCCGATTTTTCTTCAGTCGTTATCATGACCCGTTTCCTCTTTGTTGACATGAAGCACAATTCATTATGTATTTGTTACTTTAGTTTTCGTATTTTATCCGGAAAACAAATTTTCATTGTAGTAAAAATTGGGAATATATAATTTTTTGTTTGTTTAGTCGGTCGTTTCGGTTAAACGATATTTCGGTTAATGGAGGTTCTACTGTACCACCTTCTATAAGAAATACTGTCTATAACGACAAATCGGCTATAACAACTAGATATTAATAAGATAAGAAAGTCTTTCATCTGTTATAACACCTAAACATATTGACAGTTTATATCAGTTTGTAGGCTACTATGCATATCTTTCTTGGGGTTGGGGTGGTGGTGGTGGTGATGATGAATTACACTTCAAACATTTTGAGATTCTTTAACCTCCGTTTCCACTTACTTTCTTTATTCCGACCTGCAGACTTGATTGGATACAAATATAAGCGGTTATTAAAAAAAAGTAGACTTTTTCGTGTAAAAACACGTGTTAGAAAGACAGGCTTCGTTTCAAGATTTTCGTTTTGTTCAGGCTACGTTAATTGAGTTGTTGGAAAACGTTCACATATTACTATTAATGAACGAGCTCTCTCAGTTCTAATTCGACAGTTTGTAATTTGTCTGTCTGTCTATCTGTCTGTCTGTCAGTCTGTTTGGGGGATATCTCGCGATAACTTTTCAATGCATCAACATAAAACCTAGCATGCGTGTCCACGTTTCTACCCAACGGACCCTTGTTGTTGTGAGACCCCCCCCCCCCGTAAATAGGGGACAAAGGCAAAAATATGACGGGTCAAAATTAAGAAAAGAAAAACTCAAAAACCCCTTGTGGAATAAAAAATTGTAATGAACATATTGTTCGGTTTTGAAAATTTCAAAATTTTAGGACAGCAGAGCGTGAAAAGTGGGTCAAAAGTTTGTAAACATTGAACAAATAACATGTTGGGTACAAATTAAACAGACTTTTTAACCTGAATCCGAGTATAGTGTTTGCTTTGAAAATTTGCCAGTTTTAGAGGAACAAGGGATAGTGCTACTCAACATTTTGAACAAAAATTGAAAATGACTATTGTGGGATATCAAATTGTGAGAAATTTTATTAAAAATACGAAATCACTGTCTTTAATAATTTCACGAAATTAATATCTGTCAATAGATATGTCAACATTAATATCAAGTTCGGCATTAATACCAAAATTAATATTAATTCGGCTTTATATAATAATAATAATATCATCATCATTATTGATTCTTTATGTGGTGAACATATAGTAATGTAAGCCTACAAGCAGGAGGAAAACATCGCAAAAGCATGATGTGAATGGTTATATTTAGCAACTACAGATTTGCCGTGGTCCGCTGGAAATAATTAAAAACCATTTCCTCTCTAAACTCTGTTCGTACATTATACAGTGTAGTTATAAGGCGTAGACCTATTTGTGTATATAAACCAGTGACCGTATGAATCCAAACAAAACTGAATTTTTCTACGTACTTAATTATGGTAATATTTTTGGATACATGTCATTACGTAGCGAGTGTTGCGTGGAACGTTCAACAACTGTAGGTGCGAATACGATAAAGTGCCTTACTGCTGCGATTAAGCCATTAAGGTTTTTGTTTGATTCCCGCAGTTCCGAATTCATCGTGTTATTTTATAACTGTCTGATTCTGGGCTGTGGTTTTGTATCCTAAAACACGTAGGCTGTGTTGCGTATTCCGCATCGTGTAAACACTACGAGGTACGCTGGTTTCGTGAAAAATATATTTGTTATCATTCGTTTAATCGGCAATCACCATTTACATAAGCTAATATTATAAACAAGTTCTGTTCCATCGGTCCAGCGACCGTGCGTCGGTTATCCTAGCAGGTCAAGTGACTTTGCCTTTTAAAAATCTTCTGTTTTTCTTTTCATTAATATTTGTATCGCGGGTTTTAGATTTATGTATTTAAAGTCTCCTTTCAGATGCCAAGTAACGTTTGGTTCCGTTATTTATCTGATAAATTTATCTGATTTATTCACCTTCTGTATGATCACCTCAAAACTCTAACAAGCAGACTAATGACTCGTATATGTCATTCTGAGGTTATCTTCTCGTTAGATTCCTTGAATGATGAGAAAAGTTTTCTTCCTCTTAAAGAAGTAAACTGTGGATTAGATGTAAAAGAATTACAAATGTTACCAGAAAAGGACAAACTTGAATTATCATAATACACTAGATAAGTGCTCAGTCCTAGATCACGATTACTATAACTTTCAGTTGATCTTTGTGGCATATATATTCAAACACTATTTGCTACAGTCCGTTTCTTGATGTATATATTATATTTAATTTTTATAATGAATTTACCTCAAGATATTTCTTTCCTTATTAGGAACATGTTTCGGGTACCATTGTGTACCCATCCTCAGCTTTCCTCAGCATTCCACAAAATCCGGAAGGCTGAGGATGGGTACACAATGGTACCCGAAACATGTTCCTAATAAGGAAAGAAATATCTTGAGGCAGATTCATTAAAAAAATTAAATGTAATATATATAAATATATATTTTGTCCGTGACGTAAAGGTTCTTCTGTTACTTTGCAGTAAAATAAACTTGAAACAGAAATAATGAGTTTAGTCAGTGTCAAAAATTATCCAAACATTTCGAAATTACAATGCTATGCGTTTTCATTCATATTTTTTTGTGTACATGTGTGCATGTGTCAGTATTTTCTACTCTGAACATTGTGGAGTAGGAGTAGACCCACAGAATCACACTTTCTGGTGCTCAACATTCGTATTGTGTGCGTGTGTATGTAACAAACTGTTCACCCTAACGCGCACGGAGAGGTGCAATTTTCGTTAATTTCTATTACGATTTAAGTAATTTGCATGTGTTGACATCTGATCGGCTGTGTAATACTTTCCCGATAAGTGAAATGTTTCAAATGAATATGGTTAATTTTTTGGTAATATTTAATTAACAGTCGGTTAATTTAAGTAAATTTTATAACAATTTAAGTTACACTCTTGTCAGCGGTATTCTAAAACAATCTGCTGTTGTATGGATGACTGTGACTGTCACCTACTGTTCTGGGTTTCCTCATCTTCTCTTAATAAAGAGCGTCGACAGAAGTTGTTCACAACTTAACCAACTGGTTTTTGTAATTACGGATATGTTATATAAAAACGAGAAGGCTATAGAGAATTATTTTTGGAATCGAACAGGCCCTATTATAATGTTACAAAGGAAATCTGCATACTGAAATGGGATTCTCAACGAAGAAAACCGACGATCTTCCAAAAGATCCGAACAGCCGATATCCTGGGCATTTAACAGATCTAGGTCTGACTAAATCTGGCCGATGACTGATCAGATCAGGAGGGAGCTAAGGGAAACAGGCTGCAGATTGAATTGGATACACACATTGATGTTGAGAAGGCAAAAGTTTCTTAAGGTTTTGACGAATGGCCTTGGACGTGTTGAACACGAGATGTTAAGTGGTTATTGTGATGTTGTTTTTGTGGGTAAGAGACATCGGTTGGCAGACTTCACTTAATACGTTTTTTGCAACTATGTCGGAGCGAAGGAGTACCTGAATAACATTGTTTGTTGTTTTGGAGAAGACAAGTAGCTAAATATAAGCGTAAATCCAAGTACCATTAGTAGAATCAAATATCGGTATGGGGAACCATACATGACTTCCATGTTCTAAGATTTATATTTAAAATTATTTTCGAAATGAAATATTTCCATAGAAATTCCATTTCTTTCTTCAGCCTTAACCACAGTACTGTGGTCATTAACGTATACCACCTCACGTTAGCTCACTCGATTTTCACTGATGATGGCAGTCGATGGCACTACCGAAACGTCTGGTTTTGGAGAAAACATTGGACCACGGCCAAACAGCCCGGGAAGGAATTTTAACAACAATCTACTTCTTTGTTGCCGATAACGTAGTACATATATAACAAATTATCCCCTCACCCTTCAACGATCATTTTCATTTATAGAAAATTATATATGTTTCATCTACTTTTCTACATTGGATTGTCAAGACCTTCTACCTTTCTACCTTATTAATACCTTCTTTTAAGGATACTTTATCAAAATTAAGTAGGCCTACTCTACTCTAGTTAAAACATAAAACGTTGCAGGTAAACTACCCCTTCCCCTTAACCGATCTTCACCAAAATCAATAGGCCTTGAGTCCTCTACAACTCAGGTACATATGCAAAAACTGATTTGATTCTGTATTAATTTGCGGCAGTTATCGTTCGCCATAGAAAAAATTCTACACACAGACACTTTTCGGAAAATGACTTTTATTCATGTTTTGTGGGCAGTACAATGAGAATCAGTGCTTATCTCGAACACGATTTTTTTCGCCATCACCATACTTCCATTTCCTTATGGAACATGGAAGTAAAAAAGAATATGGCTGCCACCAAATTGAAATCACTTTTTGTTTCCTGGAAACCGCTATTTTTCGGATTTTATAGCGTTTTCTAAAAGAAAGCGAACCGTCTTCACCATAGTTTTGCTGGAGTTATCTTCTACTGTTGTCGAGGTTTAAATCTGTCAAGTAGTTATTCCGATATATGCGAGAGTTCCCGAAAACTAGAATTGAAACAGCTTCTCTTTGTACATTTTCCATAGTGGCCTCTAATCGCGTGTGATGTAGGCCGCAGTTATAGCCTCTTTTGAACGTAGTTTCCATGTAGTATTTCCTTATAGATTTCTTTCAGTCACAACAGTACAGAGTTGATGAAACCCTGTAACAGACAATTGGGTTTCTGTTTTGGTACACTGTGGATCGCCATTCTACTGTAGTCTTTACGGTTAGTGTCTTGTCCGCGTGAAGTGACCTTGTAGTAAGGTATTACAACAGTGATTTCTTGAAAGTGCGTGACAGATAACCGATCCGTTTTCCGTTTTTGTCCACTGTGGATCGTCATTCTTGTGAATACCGCCTTTCCCACACGAACTGTGGATGGGATTTTTCGTAAGTTCCACATCATCCATCCGTGTTGTGCTGTCACCGATCAAGCGGGATCAAGTATGTCATAAATTTCTTCCCATCATAGCATTCATAATTCCGTTATATTCGTCTTCCCGGTGTTGTAACAATAATTCTTCAGGTCATCTTGAGTCCGGGATTCTTAAACAAAGACCAGTCTATTTAAGACTGTTGACCTCTTTTCTGCCACCATTGTGTCAGTTCATGCAGTGTGATGTGATGTAGTTGGAGTACCATGGGATTTCTCAACGTACAGTTTCAACAACAGTTTCATAAACGTCATAGTATCTGTCTGTTCATTTCGACCCTTACAGGTTGAACACAGTATTCAAAGTGGATTTATAAACTACATTCTGATCTGAATCCGTTTATATTTTGAAAGTTGTCCGCGGAATAGTTCGCAGTATGACTCGCTTTCGATAAAGAAAAGATGTAAATCAGTGACGGTACGAGTAACAATGTCGTATCAAATAGGCCTATACTTACATGTTAGACAGACTCTTACATATTTTATGTGGATGGTGTACGACTGTTCCGATGAATTTTCATTTATAAGTGGTAACGTTTCCGTTTTGTTTTGTCTTTTTTTTATACCTGCTGTATACGAACGATACACTAATCTGTGAAGAGGACGTAATTGCTGATGACATTGCCATTATCGAAGGAGGTACAACAGGATTGAAGAAGCAACTGAGAAACTACAATCTGCCACTGACAGTGTCACATCTTGGACAAAAAGATGGCGGATAAAAACTAAACGAAGGCAAGTCGGCCCACGTTAATTTTACCATTAGAAAAGACATGAAAACAATGCAAAGTATTTAGGCATGCCATTAAATGTCAAGTTACGCTGGAAGATTTGCATAAAAAAGAAAAGATTTGAACTTGAGCAGAAGTTCAGAAGAATGTACTGGCTCCTCGGGCGTCATTTCGAGTTGTCTGTGTATAATTAATTGTTGCTATATAAACAAGTCCTTACACCTGTGTAGACATATGGTGTACAATTCTGCTTGGAGTTGCACGAATAAAAAGAATAGAAAAATCATCGAGACATTTCAAAACAAAGTACTAAGGTCTATTGTTAATGGTACATGCGAAATGAGGGCATCTACAGGGATTTGAAGATTGCTTTAGTCGAAGATGAAGTTCGTACAACGTGTGATAACGTATGATGTGAACTCTCGGAGTTATGCGTGTGAGTGGCAGGATAAATCACGTGGATTGATGTCCTAGTGGCCTAAGTTACTGACTTCCTTGAACGATGAGGAAATATCTCTCTCCTGTACTCATGCGTTCGCAAGCGGGGAGTCCGTTTTTGATCCTTCGTCGTATTCAAACGGTCTGTGAAATAATAATACTGATAATACTATAATAATACGTTATTTTAATAATACTGATACACCTATTAACTAATATTATTATTCCTGTTAATGCGAAGTCCAGAAAAACAAAGATGTGATGAGACAGTGAGCTACAATATTGAGTGGGAGGAAAGGAGAAAACGAATTTTTAAGAAAATAAACGGAAGTCTATTATGAACCGAAAATAATTATAAAATGAAGACGGTCTCAGTGGTTTAGGTCACGTAGAGGAAGGACTGAGGTGAAGAAAATAGGAAAGTACTGGAATGTAAGAAGAGTAGATGATCATGGAAAAGTGGTGGAATACTAGATACTGTTATTATTGCTATACGGAATACTACTCATAACACATACATAATGGAATAATAATGAAGTTCCTTGGGTTTCTACTGCTGTGTGAAGTGAGATTATTGAGTAGAAATTACCTTGCCAATGTATAATGAATCAGCTGAGCAGAACCTAGGTAACGATTTACAGAATAACAGTGTGGGTACAAGAAGTATTTTCTTCTTATTAATTTTATAGCGTAGCGTGTTGTATGTTATTCGTAGTTATATTATAAACTTGGATTTTTGGTATTGTACTTTTTACCGTATGAAAATTGATCCTGACTTGTTAACTAAGGACTGAATATTACTTTTTTCTACGGTCCATTAGTTACGATTTTATTGTATGCAACGTAACGTTCAGTTGAGATAACTTCCTCGAGGTGTGGATCACCGTACAAAAGAAGGGACGGGAAACTCGTTTTCCGGTTTGGACGGTCTCACGGTACTGAATGACAGTAGATATCTGTTATTGTTTTCAATGGCGACTTTTGGGACATGTTTCCTGGGATTGTCTCTTCTGAGATAATGCTTTTTGATGCAACCATTAATTCAAAAAATTGCCGTTTCAGCGGCTTTGTGTTCGATACGGCATTCAAGCGTATTTCTGCCTGGGAAAAAAAGTGTGGTTAACGTAGTGTTTGTCGCCCGCTTTAGGGCAAACGAAAACAAAGAAAATACAGAACCAGCCAGCGATTTTCGGACAAAAGTCTATCTTTCTTTTAACGTTATAATTGCTTTCCCACATACCTTTCAAGTTGAATTTTGTACAAGAGGTGTTAAAAATATTATTGAATGGGCCGAATTCAAGATAGTGTAGGTGGGGGGGGGGGGCCGAATCACATTTCGCTGGCGCTGGAGATTGCGAGAGACTCGGGCTTTGTAGTTGGAACGGGTCCCCGCCTCAGCAGGTTTCTGTTTTAGACAAAAGCCGCTAATTGTAATAGTTTTTTCGTAATATTGTTTCTTGCTAATTTGTCAGTCAGATTTCCCGGGATTTCTAGGAAATTCACCAAGGTCACCCTCAAAGCTCGTATCGATTGCGCCTTCATTTCTTTCCTCTTTTCTCGAAAAATTATTTACCGTATTTTCGCGTGTAGGCCTATAATACGCCCTCGTGTATAATGCGCACCCCCATTGTATCGTAATATTTCACAGAAAAATTTAATCCGTGTAGGCTATAATGCGCATCCGTATTTGTGATGAGAAACAGTTGAACAAATTTATTAGGACGTAGAAAAATATACATTGTTTGAATATTATACTGTACAAAATAAAGTATTTCATACAAAATAATACAAAAAATGTACTTACAATGCGTATTTATTTGTAAACACAAATCTGAAATATTAAAAATCATATGGAATTTAAAACAACTTAAAACTTACAGAAGTCATGGTTTTTGTTTTAGTTTCTTATGTTTATAGTTTCTCACTAAAATAACGTTGGCAGTTATTAACACTCTTCATCTGTTTCTGAAGAAGACAGTATTGAATGACTTTCCTCTTCTGATACGCCCTTGTTTGTCGTGTCCTGTTGATCTGACTGGCAGAGATTTCGCACCTTTTAGTCAATACTCGTGATCATTCGCATATCGTCTGCATTCCCAATTTGAGACAAATCGAAATTGTTCGTATGCCTCGTTTTTTACAATAAATCGGTGAAACTCGATAATTGTATTTTCCTACTCTCGAGGTAAACGTTGAGGCAGAGTGGATCTTAGAATCGAAACATAGTCTCTGAGAAGAAACCGTACACACCAACCATCGTTTATTGTGTACGAAACTGTATAGGCCTACCAACCGTACAAAATTTTGTATATTCTATTTCAAGACGCCGAGCTATTTCCTAGCTTGAGTTTGTAGCAGTTCAGTAGTAACGGCGAAAGCCCCGCTTTTGTAAACTCGACTAGGTGCTTTTTTACTTCTGGGAACTTAGTTTTTTATCAAAGAAAGAACGCCGATCACGAGTAATAACACTTAATGTTTCTTGTTGTTTCTTTTTCACCCCCGAACAATAGATTCTGCTACGTCAAATTTTCGCGATGGGGTTCGATAACCATTTTCTATTATGAATTTTACTACGGTTAATTTAAACTGGGCCGCATAGGACGATAGAAATGTTCTTCCACTCATTATCAATATACAATCTGTCTCTTCACACGCAATACCAGTAATGGACTACTGTAGAAAAAGCTGATTCACGACGACAAATAAGTACAATAACAGAATGCTTCAACGGAGTATCGTTATAAGTCTACGACGTGAAAAAAAATTAACTGGTGGGGAAGGGGTGAAAACTCCGAACCAAATACCGGTAAATTTAATTTTACTCTTACTAGACTCAGGCCTGCCGGTTTTAAGCGACGCTGCTAACTCTGCCATGCACAATTTGACCATACATTGCAAATACAATTTAGCATGCAAATTATATTATTCGTGTTTAATGCGCACCCACGTTTTTGGGAAGAAAATCTGGTGAAAAAAGTGCGCATTATACACGAGAAAATTCGGTAGTTTTCAAGCGACTCTGCCTACAGTGTAGGCTATATTCTACTTGCGCCAGTTCCTTTTAAACATTTATAATTTATAGTTTTATAATTTGTCATATGAAGATTTCAAGGAAAAAAGGAATAGGCCTAAGTCTGTTTTGGTTATTTTACAGAAAAGCAGACTTAAAGTTTGTAACGATATAATTTTGTGTAATCAGTTTTTATTCCAATAACAGTTATGTGTTAATAGTTTGTACATACTTTAAAATTATTACTAAATATTCGATTTGAAATTGCTTCTTTGCGTAAAAAAAAATTAATATTTTTGGAACGTCACTTTATACAGCGGAAAACTGAAGTAAGTCTGAAATAAGCACTAACCAAAAACTGTAATTAGCACTTTTTTACCCACAAGAAGTTTGTTTGCTAGTAAGAATAACCATCATTTATGAAGCAGAGGTAACACTTGTGTTCAGGTGAGCACGCTTCTCTCTACCAGTTACCTTAGTATAAATTTGGGAACGCAGAAATTCTGCCATTCAAGATGATATCATAACTCCATTGTATGACTAACGATATCGAGGGTGATCTGTTCAATCTTAAGTTTCCTGATTAGTTGCATTTTAACTGTACAAACACCATCACTTAGCTGGTATCCAAAAGAGATATTTAAATTTTCACAGGAATTGTTCTGTATATGTGATAAGCAGGGTAGTGTTAATTGAATCTTTTATTCAGTTATGTTTCTGAAGTCTTCTTCCGGTATGGATCGCGTCAAAAATGTGTTGTATGACAACGTTTCACTCATATTACAATGAGCATCCTCAGATCTGTGCGACTTTTATTCAGTTGTTTTAGATTTGGTCTAGGTTACCCAAAATAACACATGAAAGTTATCATACGTAGTGTAATAAGATAGTAAGCATTACTCCCTACAGGAGGGGAACTCCTTGTGTATCCCCTGTTTGCACTGGATTTACCTTTTCTTTGTCTTGTGTAGCTATTTTTTTACTTCCATGTTCCATAAGGAAATGGAAGTATGGTGATGGCGAAACAAATCTTGTTCCAGATAAGGGTTGATTCTGTTCGTACTACCTCAAAACATGAAGAAAAGTTATTTTTCGAAAAGTGTCTGTGTGTAGAAATTTTTCTATGGAGAACGATAAATGCCGTAAATTCAAACAGAATCAAATAATTTTTTGCATACATCTTTGAATTGTGGGTAGAGACAGAAATGGATTGGTGTTAATACAGCTAGTGCTTATTGGTTATCCAGCAACGCTCAGCGGAGGCGTTTATAATGTAATTTTTCTACGTCAAGAACACGTGCCTTGGTTTGTAACCAATTTCAGTAGATGGTACCAACTAACCACTGTTCAATAGTCAAGCACACCATTCCTTAATCATCCGGGAGGGCGCTTAGCAGGTACCTTGACGACCACCACCTTCGAGCCTACAGACCCGGACTACCGACGCATTATCCCCGCCGACCTGGAGCCCGACCTGACATACTTGACATCGGTGTTGTCAAGGGCGTTGTCAACCAGATTGAGGTTTCCGTGTTAACGGAGCTGTCCTCTGACCATTGTCCCATCGAGGTCCACATACCTACCCGTCACACGATTGGGAGAGCAGCACGACGGTTGGTCGAGTGGGACCGATTCGGGCCTGCCTTTTGTCGCAGACTTCCCGAGGAAGTTCATCTCGATACCACTCAGCACATCGACGAGGCGGTCGCCTTGTTCGATGATGCCGTGGTCTCTTCCGTCGGCGTGTGCTCACGGATGAAGCCTAATCTAACGCCCGATTACCAACGGATCCCTGAAGAAGTCCGTCTTATCGCTTTAGAGAAGAACATACTTCGGAGACGGTGGCAGCGGACGCGAGATCCGGCCGACAAGGCCAGCTTCAATCGGGCGGCGGGCAAGTTACGTCGTGACTTGCAGGCCTTCCGACGAAGCTGCTGGGAACCTGCGATCGCCAAAATGGCTGACGATGCACTGGAGGAAAGCTCCGTTTACAGGATTCCTTCCGCGTTGACCGGGAGGAGGCGCCGTCTTCCAGTCCCGGCCATCAACGGACCTGGGGGACATCCCCTTGCCAAGCCGGACGAGAAATCGTGAGTTCCTGGCCGGGCACCTGGAGCTTCAATTTGCTCCTAACCCGTCCGGGGACCCAGACTCCGATGAGGAGATAGAAGACGAAGTTGAGGCTTATCTCGGCAGCCCGATCACCTCCGAACTCGAACCCACTTCGGTTGAAGAGGTAACGGACAGGCTTTTAGCGCTTCGGCCCCGGAAGAGGCCTGGACCGGACGGTGTTACTAACACCCCCCTACAGAGACTTCCGGACCGGGGAGTTCGCTTCCTGGTCGATTTGTTCAATGCCTGCTTCCGATTTGCCTACTTTCCTAAGCAACGGCGTTCGGCTACGGTCACGATGATCCCGAAGCCGGGGAAAGACCACAAGTTCGCCGAGAACCTCCGGCCTATCAGCCTGCTGTCGTCCACTTCGAAAGTCTTCGAACGACTAGTCCAGCGGCGGCTAGCGGATCACCTTCAACGGTTCGACATTCTGGTCCCCGAGCAATTCGGTTTTCGTGCTGGGCACTCCTCGAGGCATCAACTGATGCGCTTCGTGGAGACCGTGGCCGACGCCGGTTGCTCGCGAGAGCAGACCGTCGCCGTTTTCCTTGATGTCGAGAAGGCTTTCGATCGTGTTTGGTATCCAGGCCTTCTGTACAAACTCACGGAGATTCTGCTTCCGGATTGCTACATTCATTTGATTGCTAGCTTTCTTCGGAACAGAACCTTTCGCGTGAGAGTAGATAACACCCTTTCTTCGGCTAGGGCTATTACTGCTGGTGTACCTCAGGGAAGCGTCTTGGGCCCCCTGCTTTTCTCTGTGTACGTCAATGACGTGCCCAAGTTGCCTGGCACCAGGTTGGCCATGTTCGCTGACGACACGGCGGTGTATGCCGTCGATCGTCGAGCTGAAACGGCAGTTATCTGGCTCCAGGAACAATTGGACGAGTACGTTGAGTGGGCAGAGAAATGGAGGGTGCCATCAACGCGGCCAAGAGCACATCAGTAGTCTTCTCCAGACGCTTAAGGCTCCCAGACAGAATCTACGTAGGCGATACTCTGTTGCCCTGATCTCGAGAGGTCAAGTACCTCGGGGTTCACCTCGACCGACGTCTCACCTGGCGGACACACTCTGCACAAGTAGCCCGAAAGACCGCGTCCCGTGTTATGCAGCAGCGCCATGACCCGCCGCCTAGGGAAGCTTATCGTCTCCACCTATGTGGTGCCGATGGTTACCTACGCGATACCCGTTCGGGGCTACTTGGCCAAGACCCACAAGCGAAAGCTTCAGTCTCTCCTTGACCGAGGATTGCGCTGGGGGTGTAAAGCCCAAAGCCCACTACCTAACATCTAAGAAAACGATCCGTGACTCCCTGCGTGTCCGTTCCCTGGACGCCACTATACGGACACGTCCCGAAAATTTTATCGCCTCTCCGCCCGATTCCAGGGCAACCACCTGATTAGCGCCCTCGGTCGCTACCAATCTGTGCCAGGAGAATCTTGAACCCGGCCTCGGCGTACACTCACCCTCAATTAAGTAATTAATTAAAAACCCACGGCCGGTAGCAGGCCACACCCTAAATCCAGACCTATCAGTCGACCCTGCGGCAGGAGCTCTATTTGAAGCTAGGACGTAGTATACTAGCGGGCGACGGGCAAGCCCTTCGTCCCGCACAGCCATTGAACTTGCATTCCTTAATCTCTTTACGTTCTTTGGGTAAGTGCGTGGCAGAGTGTAAGAGTGTGTTCTGAGAGACGTTTTCATGGTTAGTCATTACTTCCAACTGTTGTTTAATCCGATAAATCACTTCGTCCAAAGAGAATCACGAAGTCCGGTCGCGTGTTACGACCTGTCTATTTTCGTGTATACGCGCTTAGTTCATGTGTTTACTTCGATCGTCTTAATATCTAGAAGCATCTTTCACAATAAAGTAATCCTAAAAACCTAAGAGCACATAAATTTATTTTGAAAATTGTATAATTGTCGTATACGATAGCCTAGTGTTGCGGATGTGTGTGTTCACTTATCGCAGTTAGTGCTTTGCGATTACGTGTTACCCTACAAATGTTTACATACGCCTCATTGTTACATGCCGGACCGCTAACCACTTCGTACCGGACGAAGCCTTTCGGCATCACCTTCTCGTCCGCAGTAATATAGCCTACTTCGTGTAACCAACCTGTAGAGGCACCGATATTGGACTTTACAATATAACCGCACTGTAATATAATGTAAAACAATAAAAAGAATGTCCTGGTAAGAAAAAAGAACGGAACAATCAATTCTTAAACAGTTTAAAATAAGGACAGACTATAGACACTGACAGAAAGAATAGCGAAAATTTTCGGACAGTAGTAGTGCAGATAAATTGTCTGAGGGCACAGCATTTGGTAAAAGGGAACGAGAAAGATCTCACATCAGGAGCACGGGGCGCATAATAGATATCATTTAGAAGATTCTACAGATTCTGTTAAAATGGCCGAGTTGAATGCCACAAAAAAGCATTGCATTAAATCAGTGGTTGCCAACCTTTCCGGACCCGCTTACCACTTTGGTCTTCCGCGTTCATTTCGCGTGCTACCGGAGCTTAAAGAAAGGTTATAGGGGTTTTCTCAATAAAAAACTTGATACAACATGAATAGCATATCTTATTATTCCTAGTTGTGTATAATTATTTAAATCTAATAAATAGAATTTACAGTTAATTACTTTCATTACAGATTTTCTTGTTAGTACTGAAAAATAACAACATATTAAAAAAGAAAATAATGTGACACTTGTTGAAGAAAATAATGTGACACTTGTTGCTGTTATTTTGTTTTATTTTAAAATCATGTCCGGTGAAAATTTATTGTTGTTTTGAACATACAATTTTTATTTATTTATTTTTTTAAGTAAACACTTTTTCCTAGCTAGGTCTTCTTGCGTACCACTGCTTTAAGGCCACTCGTAACCGGCTATGCTCACCATGTTAAATTCATCAACTTGACCCCATTATCTCAGAACCTGTAAAAGATGTACATCTGAAATTTTAGCACACTGGTAAGCATTTATACACTACAAACGCTACTACAATAATTAAGATATCTCAGTTTCCTGATTTTTTAATAATTTTTTATGTTTTGCTCTAAAAATTTGCACGTAAAAAGCACAACACGTATAATTTTTTTACATTTTTATTTTTCAGTGAAACTGTATAGCTCTAGTAGTGTAGTTATATCTCCATTAACCCAACAGGCACAAACATATTCTTGACAGGTTACTTGGTTTCTGAAATAGTCATTTATCTAAAAAAAAAAATAGATTTATCTCAGAACCTGTAAAAGATGTACATCTGAAATTTTAGCACACTGGTAAGCATTTATACACTACAAACGCTACTACAATAATTAAGATATCTCAGTTTCCTGATTTTTTAATAATTTTTTATGTTTTGCTCTAAAAATTTGCACGTAAAAAGCACAACACGTATAATTTTTTTACATTTTTATTTTTCAGTGAAACTGTATAGCTCTAGTAGTGTAGTTATATCTCCATTAACCCAACAGGCACAAACATATTCTTGACAGGTTACTTGGTTTCTGAAATAGTCATTTATCTAAAAAAAAAAATAGATTTTCAGAAAAACTCATTTAATGTTTTTAAAACAATTTTTATTGTTTTGCTTTATTTAAAATAGTCGAGCTCCATACTCGGTGTCTTTATTTATGTCCGTTTGTTTCTCTAATTTTCTCTTCACATTTCTAATTGACGGTCTAACCCTTTTCATCAATTCATCTACTCCTGTTTCTGCCTCAAGGATTCCATGCAAGTGAACTTTTTTCATTACCTTAAACATATTTGATCCTCGTTTGAGCCCTAATTTTTGTAAGACTTGACACTTACTTATATTACCTTAAATGAAGGTCAACGCAGCATCGTGCACACCCAAAACCGAAGTATCCAGTCCAACAAATATATTTTTTGGCAAACTATTCCAAATCAGATGGTTCAGCGATTCGTTTGCATTCTGTGTACTACCATAAAGACATTTTTTTTTAACAAATTAGGATGACTCAGATCAGAAAATATTGGCTTTGTGAGAGACATTAGTAGTGGCTACTTATTGAAATTCCACTTCCAATGGTAAAAACTGCATATCTCTATGATTGTGGTTATAAGGGAGTTACAGATTTGTAAGAAATGGAACTTTTGAAAACTTTTCGTACGATCTAAATTTTTTAGAAAATCATAAAACATTTATTATTAGGCGTATTCACATAAATTCGGTATCAAATTATTCAGAAAACATTTGAAGAAAGGTTTATGACAAAAAAACAAAAATCGATTTTTTGGTCGATTTGCCGGTTAAGAAATCAAGGACTAAGAAGCAGGTACATAAGGGAAGGTCGTGAGTTATATAAGGAAGTATGGCGGCAGGGTACTAAGAGGTCCTATTACGTATCGGTTGATGTTGGAACAAGTAGGTTACTAAGTATTTTGAAATTTTTTACAACGGGTATCAATATTTTTGCACTCCGAGGAAATTGGCGACAGACGGTGAAATGATTTCGAAAATAAGTACGTTACACCGCAGACGTAACATAATAGTGTCTCGTTGTACAGTATATAATTTTATATAAATCGAGCGTATCTAATTTGTTTATTCATCGTGAAAAATGTTTAACAGCACCGGATAATTCAGCGTTGGACGACAACGTGTAGGCTGTGTACCGATATGCATTTGTAAATTTGTATTTGTGTGGCCGAATTGTGCAGCGGGCGCATATCACAGAGCCAATAACACTCAGCAGGTTAGACGTCCTTTTCCATTACTTCGCACCGTTTATTATGGCTACTTTGTGTTAATGAAATCGTGGTTATAATTGGTAAATTAACCAAAATGATAAGCTGTGATAAGCCGTTAACAACTCTGATGTTGACGAATTTTGGTGGCTTCCAGAAATGTACTGGAAACGTAGCTTTTAATACCACGTAGAAGCCTTTCAAATACAGTATATTTACAGTGTTAAATAGAAACAGCGCGAGTGCGTTAGTCTGTGCTCGCGCGCGCGTATGTACATATTAGGACATGATAAGGAAATGGCCGTGCTGACTTTGTACTTATAGATAGTACGCTTTTCCACAAATACTCAGAATCGATTCGTTTGCTTACGGTAATATGGCTTCATCTTGAATCTCTTAACGAATAGGGAAGGGTGTGTTTTTTTAGAGTGTGAATGATCCTACTTGCCATATATATATGTTCTGTGATTGAATTACAGAAGTATTGTGACACATATTTCCATGGCAACTGATTGTTGAATATTCATTAATTTTATTACCAAAGTTTATTTAGTGTTGTTGTAGAAATTTATACAAATATAATTAAACGATATTTACACAACAGTTCAACGGGCCCATAGAACTGTGTATGGATGCCCGTATAAATACCTGTTACAAACCTTTCGTTTTTAAAACGAGGGGCAATAGATCAACATCGGCGTTTAATATGGCTGTAAAAATTCATAAATGCACGTTTTTGCATGTTTATAGCGTATGTACGTACGTCTTATCGAATCACTTTCTGCTACATTTTCTCCAGCGCATTTGGTCCGTTTGTAAATCTCTCAATTCCTTGTAACCAGAGAGCTAAAAGGCTTGTTCTGGAGGAACCAATCAGTTGAACGGTTGCCTCGTCAGTCCCTCGTACATAACCTCGCAGAACATAATAGGAAATAATTGTGACTAGTGATCTAGGCATATTTGTGTATTGTTATGCATGATGGACCAGAATCAGTAGAAATCACTGGTGCGTACTAATACGCAATATTTGGTGTTGTCTCTTTTTTTGTATCGGCCATCTAAGGACCACATACCAATTTCAATTCTTTATTCTTTGTTCTTTTATTTTTCTCCGATATTCTTTCATCTTTTCACTGTGTCTTTTCTTCCTGTTTTCAGTCCACTTTGAACCTGCATTTTTGTCTCTCCTACCGTGGACTCCTTCCATTTTTAACACGTTTGCCCGAAAAACTTCTCTTTCAATTGCTTCTTCTGTGTGTATATTATTTTTTTCTAAATCCTTTCGGACTTCTTTAATCTAACTTGATGTTGACTTCTTCCCCCACATATATTTGAAGATCTGCTTTCTTAACCTATTGTCGTCCATTCTATATAAACGTCCAAAAAATTATAGTCTTCTTTTTCTCATGGTTTCTGTTATAATTTCCATACTTTGATATATTTCATCATTACTTCTTAATTTCCAACCTTCTGAAGTTGGTGTTGTCCTTTTATTTTATGCTCTTTGATTTTATAACGATAAATAAAAAACAGTTTTCTGTTTGTCCCGTGTTCTTAAAATCAACAACGGAAGCGTTGTTTAGGATGTGTAGCTGTTGCAATTGAGACTTTCAGATTACGCCAGTATGTAATGTTTAATATCTGTTGAATTTTTTGAACTAAACACAAGAACAACAAGATTATCATAGTTAAAAAAAATCTGAATTTAGATGACACTTGTAGAGAAAATTTTATACGAGTAGGCGTAATCCAAGGGATACGTGGGCGCTCACTCTATTGGGGTAACATCAAGAACTGAAAGAACACGATGATTCTGGGCTCCACAAATGTGGAGCGTTTGCCACAGTACTGTGGTGTTACTCACGGACACCGTGTCAGTATAAGTTTTAAGTCCTTCGGACACTGAAGATGGCTTCCAATGGCGAGGTTGAAACGTCTGGAACAAACAACATAAGAGCACCGCCTGATAGCCCGGGACGTAGTTTTAGTAACACGGCGATTGTTCGTAAAAATAATGCGATGTGAAACTCGACATAGGGTTCCTGAAACGTATACATTACAGGAACGCTTACGATGTTCGGAACGTGGTGTTTCGTGGACTAGAATCAAACGAATATACACTAGTATGCTCCCTGAGCTGCAGAACTCGCTCATTATTTTAAACGAAATGCATTTGTTATCTCGGGTACAATAAAACTAATAAATTTTTAATTTTTAAAGCTGTGAGTAAAGTTTTTCATACGTATGATTGTCGCCAACGTTAGATGAGAAAAAGCACGAGGAAGTGACTGTACGTGACTATTTTAAACTTACATATATGTGTGTGCCCATCTATATTTGTAGACCTATATCTAATACTTCCCACAACAAAATGCCTGTTAACAAAATGTAAAACGATTTGTAAACATAGCTTATAAACTTACTGAAGGGGGTCCAAAGTTTGCAAAGATGGTGGCAGAGTTTAATTTTGTCAAATTATTGTTAAAGGTACCTGTTTCGTATTTTGAATAAAATTCCGCACAATTTGATGTCCCACATAGGCGTACATTTTTTAAAATTTTGATTTCAATTTTTCACCTGTGTTGCCTCTAAATTACAAAAAAAGTAAATACTACGTTCGGATTTAGATTAAAATTCCCTTTAGTCTGACACCCGTTTTGGATTTTTACGATTTTTCAAAATTTTTATCCTTTTTGGGGTCTGGTTTTTGAAATTTTAAAATTTCGTAAAGTGAACATTATATTCAGATTTTGTTTAAAATTATCTTTAATTTGATACCCCCGTGGATTTTGGGATTTTAAAAAGTGTTAATATTTTCATTGAACAGGTTTGCCAATGTCTTCGCAAGAAATTATCCTCTTCAATTAGTTCAAAATGTGAAAGTATCATTCCCTAGAAATAAAGTACCGAAAAAATACAATTAAATGAAATGCGCAAACACGTAAAGAAATATATATTTATTAATAAACACGATAAATTAACACATTCATTCATATTTCAACTACACTATCTCATTGTTCACGTATTGAGAAGCCATGCCTTTTTCTGTCTGTCCAAATGATTGTATTATTTAATGTGGGGAATATAAGCAGAGTTAATACATAACTATATTTGTCAAAGACGAAAAGTTATTTTCCCCTAGTGTTAGGTTGGTGACGCTATTTGGATTGTTATTGTGCAGTGCTGAAAGTGGCGCCACGCTAGATCGCATCTCTGCTTTGTCAAACGTATTTCAAGCTAAGTGGACATTTAAACTTATTATGAATTTGTCTCCATAGTTATTCAGGCGTATAAATAATTAAGATTTAATTACCAATATATTATTGCTGTACAAAATAATTAATATTCTGGCGTAAATACTATTTAAAAGAAAGTGGCCGACATATGTTTGGCTGAGAGGAGTGCAGGTTATGTGCTTATGTTTTAAGTTTTATTATAACACTCGGGGGAATATGAGCATCTTATTCCACCTACGGAATATGGCCGATGAGCGGGATAATTTCCAAAAGTGTGTAAAAATTGTCTGTACAAGACATTCGTGTAATTTCTCCACTACAGGGTGTCTACTGAGTTCCATTTTCAAAATTCCAGTATATTTCCAGTATATTCAGTATAACTATCTCAGCAACATTCCAGTACCTCATGCTATGAATTTTTTTTAAGTTCTTTAGGAATAATTACACCCTTGATGATTTCAGGTTTGTAATTTTTTGCCAACAAATGCATATTTTGTTTTTAATAAATTCAGTTAGCCTTGATTTTTTTTAAATACAAACAATTTTTTAACATTTTTTACAGGGCCTCCCAACTCCCCTCACAGCCCTCCACTCCACCCTTTGCTTTTAAATCTCTTTAATTAGAAAATTTATACAACTCTTGCTTTGGAAAAAAATTACAATCCCAATGAATACAAAATTGTTTGTAAGACTATTAAAACAATTACAAGACAAAAAGTTGACAAATTGCCAGTTTTATATAAATGAAAAAAAAAAATCGTTGTATTTATAGCTTCATATTATCATATGTATTTAATTATCAATTCACAATGACTATAGCTTATACTCAAAAGGTACACACACACACTTACGACAGTATTTTTTTCAGTCTTTTCACCTTTTCTCCAGTTCTTCTGTCTCTTCCTTAGCACTCTGCATAATGCATCGTTTCTTCAATTCTATATGTTTTATTTCTTCTGCTGCTAACTTTCTTTTGGCTGCGATGTTATCTGTACTCTTTTTATACTTTTCTAAAGCTTCATTTCTCAATGTTGATGCATTTTTGGCTGCATGGATCATCTTTTTCGAAACACTGACAGCTAATACTCCACCAGCTGCAGATACTGCATCATACACCAGACGCTGTGCAATCAAGCTATTTTCATGAAGATTCTCTACTAGGCATTCGTTGTTTATTGAAAAACCTCTTTCTACAGTAGCTTTGCCGTGAAACAAAACAAGTACTTTTTGTGTGAAGTGGATCAGTTCTTTTGAAACATTGTGTTGAAAATAGGCGGTGCTAAGAAAATCGTCCAATCGATCGGTTTTGGGATCAAACTTCTTGAGATACTTCACTACTTCTTCCTTTGATGAGAAATCTAAGTAGTCTCGTTTTGCAATATCAGCTTCCATAGGAGATAATTGTTTTGTCTCAACAAGAACTTCTAATGCAGCTGGCACCTCTAACAAACTTGAAAGCAAGAGGGCTTTTGACAAAAATCTTCATACAAATATCAACAAGAAATTTTCTACAGTCTCCATAGAACTGAAGAACTTTCACATCTTTTATTCCCTTACCTTTTAAAGCTGCTGAGGCTGCAAATCCAATGTCAACAGCATGGAAGGGCTTGAGGTTTTCTGTTTTCTTCAAATCAATCGAGAGAAGTGTCTTACTAGTATTTGCTGACTCTAAAACCTGGTTCTTTACAATTCTTCCCAGCAGGTGTTCAAGCATAGTACTCAGATCAGAGAACATAAAAGGCAAAAGAGGATCATTACTCTGATACTTGGAGAGATACTGTTCTAGTTCATGGGAAACAGAACGCATGAATCCCAACTGTGCTGGGAGCAGATCATTTCTTACAAAACTTTTTATAATTCCAAAGTTTTCTGATGCAGGAGGTTTTTCCTCAAAAGCATCAACATACTTCTTAATATGTGGCAGCATTTCCACAGCTCTTGCAATAACTTTTGAGTTTTCGACCCATCTGATAGAGCAGAACTTCAGAGGAAAGAGATGTGATCCTGTTATGCGTTTGTAATCTGCACGTCTACTTGGAAAGTCCTTGAAGAAGTAATATAGAGAGCGCAAAAATCTGTGAATGTTCCATTCAGAGTTGTGTGCCGTTTTATATGCACCATGAAGGAGCAGGTACCAAAATCCAACAGCCAAGCCAATTCAGGTTTACATTCGGCCCGTCCATTGATACTTGCAGCATCTTTTTCGCATCCAAACCAGTGTCTTTCAAGTTTTGCAAAAATGTCATCAGAAGGTCCTCAGCAGTAGCATGACCTAAAAATGCGGATGTAAGATATCTTGTTTGAACTAAGTTTCCATCCCAAAATCTAACAGTCATATCCATTTGACCCTTCTGAGCGACAGAATTTAAACTTTCATCAAAAGAAATACAAAAGCAAGGACACTCTTTAACCAAGTTTGTCAATTCTTTTTGGAAGTATGGACCTAGTCCATATGTAACTAGGTATCCAAGTTTATCCTTGTGCAACTTGAACTTCTTCGCAATTTCGCTGTCAGGAAACATGATTTTAAAAAGATCACTACAAATGCCAAAACTTCTAGCAGAAGAATGAGTCACAACTTGAGTAATAGCCCACAATATTTCTGCAGTAATAACTTCATCCTTTATGATAAAATTGTTAAGAGTGCTTCTAGGCACAACACAAGTATGCTTATCATTAACAACTGAAGTTAGCACTTCACAAAGTTCAGCTTTCACTGGAACAGAGTTTGTAGTTGATGGAGCAGCATTCACAGGAACAGAGTCTGTAGTTGCTTCCTTGGCAGGTATCATGTGAAACAGTTTTTTGCTGGAACTTGAAGCGTTTACTCTTTCGATGTGCCTTTTGCCTTTGGCATGAGATCGAACTGAAGACACCCCCATGTTGCTAATATCAAAACTAGTCCTACACAAAGAGCAATACCCTTTATAGTTATCACTTTCCACTCTCTGAAGCCAATTCCAATCTGAATTTATTGTTCTGTCCAACCAGTCATCTTTGAAAGAAGTCTTTCCTCTTATTTTACTCATTGTCTCTGAAAAATAAGTGCAACACCAATGTAAGTAAGTAAATAAATAAATAAATAAATAACAATGGATGAATTATATTATATGCATAATATAGGCTACTTGAAGTATAGCATATAATATAATGCATCCATTGTTATTATACTTGAAGTATTGCAAAAAAGAAGAATGAAGGAAAAGGGAACGGAAACTGAAAACAGTATTAGTAGAAAAGGGGAAGTTAGTGACTGTCTACAACACGAAGAGAGATGCTGGGCGATGAGGGCGTCACGTCCCGACGCCGGGTTATTAGAGAAAATCACAAGTTATTATTCTAGTAACTGTACTGTTACTACTGTACTACATAAGTATTACTTTTCAATAAAATCACTTTAAGTTATAATGCCAACCTAAAGAATTATTCTTATTACCTGGACTTTTGGAGTGCAAATATCCAGGGTAGATTATAAAGAATGATAATATTTGTTCCGGTATATTTTATAATTTTTCCAGTATATGGTTCAAAATTCCAGTATAATTCCAGTATTTCCAGTATCAGTAGACACCCTGCACTACCAATAGTTAAGTAAGTGCACAGGGAAGAAAGCAGGGAACTTATAAGGAACTCACGTCACCTGGTTCAATTAAAGAACGTAAAATAAAAAAAACAATAGAAGGAGAACAAATTTTTAACAATTCCATCAATAGATTTGTATCTGTCCGGAAAATAATTAAAAAGGATAAGTATGCCACATGCCCATTTGCAATGGTCAATATTCAATAAGATAATAGTCGGGAAAGTGGGTACAGTGTGCAGAGTAAAAACATTGGTTCAAAAAGAAGCTGTGAGTTGATTATGTTTGTGATGGTTTTGTATGTGATTATTGTGCATAATTTTATATTTATCGTCAGTTAAAATTAAATAAAAATTAGATTATGCTAGAGTTTTATTGTAATACAATTATTAACTGATTTTTACTTCTGAACGTTTCAAATTAGTTGTAATTTTGAGATTGTTTTAGTGTTCTACGAACTCTTGTTAAGTATTTACACCTTTTTTGTATTACAGACGTTTTTGCTTTATGAGACTCATAAATACAATAATGATTTTTTTTTTATATGTTTTTGGTAATTATTAGAGTATATTACAACAAAAAACATTTGTTTTTTAACACATTGTTGTGTTTCATTAATTTATTTTGAGTTGCTCATATTCCCCACATACATGGCGAATATGAGCAGATGTCAAACTTACACTTCCCTAATTTTTTTTCATATTTGTTATTGAAACTTAAAAAAATATTTTGTACATTGATAAAAAACATATCAACAGACAAACACGTCATATTACTTTAAAACATTTTTGATTAAATATATTTTTAGTTAGCTCCAAAGACTAAGTTGCTCGTATTCCACCGAATCCCCTTACACATTTGACGTGAATAACGGAAAGAGAACAGAACTAATGACAGCAGAAAATAATACAAGTGAAATAAAATACAGTGGAACCTCGATACCACGAACCTCAATAACACGAATTCCTTGATAACACGAATTTTTTTCAATCTCTTTGAATGTCCCATAACACTCAATGTTAAAAATACCTCTATAACACGAAATTCCTTAGATAAAAACCTTGATAAGCCGAATTTTCGTTGATTTGAGATTACAATTATTAACACAAATTTTTACTCAACGGTACATCTATAGCACGAATTTGACCTCTATAAGACGAATTACCCACTGCAGCAACCGGAAGCCGAATGTTATGAAGCAGGACAATAACTCAGACGCACATGTCTTGACATGCAAAAATCTGCTCTTGTTGTAGACTACACCCGTCACAAGTTGCGGTCAGTTACGCTCTCGCTGTCACTGTGTCAATTTTTGTAAACGTAACGCGTGTCGATTCGGGTAACCGTAAGTCGTGTGTTAATTCGGTATGATGTCAGGTAAACGTAAGTGCACTCCACTGACTGTAGAATTTAAACGGAAGGTGCTGAAAGCTATAGAAGAGATTCCGACAAAGAAGAAAGTAGACATTGCTAAGGAGTTTGATATTCCACCGAGTACATTGGCCACAATAATCAAACATAAAGATAGGTATGAAGAGGAAAGTGGACTTTCTAAAGTGTGTAAAAGGGCAAAGTCTGGTGAATTTTAGGATGTAGAAAAATGCGTTCTGTTGTGGCTAAAACAGTGTCGCGACAAAACGTGCCTATCGGTGGTCCTGTTCTTCAGAAAAAGGCTCAACAGTTCGCAGTAAGCTTGGGACATGCAAATTTTCGTGCTAGTAATGGCTGGCTGCAAAATTTTAAGAAAAGGAACGAAATAGTTTTTAAAAAAGTATGTGGCGAAAGTGCAAGTGTTGATGATGCTGTTTGTGTTGAGTGGAAAGAACAAATTTCAGATCTGGTAGGAGATTACCAACCAGAAGACATTTACAATGCGGATGAGACTGGCCTTTTTTATAAATGTTTGTCCGATAAAACCTTAACATTCAAAGGTGATCTCTGCAGTGGTGGAAAACACAGCAAAGATGCCCATGTGGATGATAACAAAAGCGTGGAACAATGTAACTGAAAATACAATTACAAATTGTTTCAAAAAGAGCGGCTTCAAAATATGTGGGGAACAAGAAGAAGATGTCACTGATGTTCCAACAAACTGGGAAAAAGTCTGTGAAGCACTAGACCTACAGAGGATGGAGTTTGAAGAATTTGTACGCTTTGACGATGATGTTGCAGTATGTGGAGAGCTCACAGAAGCTGATATCCTTGATTCAGTATCAGCAGACCCTGATGCAGATCCGAAAGAAGAAGAAGAGACTGAAAGTGATCGACCTGACCCAACAGTAAAGGATGCCCGAAAAGCTATTGAAGTGTTTATTTCATAAAAAATCTGCTTTGAGTGATAGTGTTGTGAAATCAATTATTGAACTGGATTGCGCTTTGGATCTTATAGGCCTAATAAATAAAGGTAAACAATCAAAAATTAATGACTTTTTTGGTAATCAGTGTTTAGGCGGTACAGGTTCAAAGAACACTGCAGGACAAAATTGAGCAAATAAGTTTACAAGGTTTTTTACATTGTTTGTACAGTAATTTGTCATTTTAATATTGTTAGGTTTTAAGTTTCGATTTTTATTATGCTATTTTTGTTGTTAGGCCTATAACATATGCCTACAGTTAGTTTTTTCTTGAGTCTACATTTACTGTATATGTGACCTTTCAAAAAAAATATGAAAATGAATTAATTCATTAGCTACGTATTTATATAATTCATATATGTAATACGTGTTTAGCTACGTATTATAGTTAGCTACTTTATAGTATGTACTGTACTCAGATTTTTATTATTGTAATTATTTTGTAGTCTAGTTCATAAATAAATAAATACAGTACTTTTGCCAAATATTGTACGTATTGTTTTTTTACTGACCTACCGTAGTGAGTTAGTACAGTACTTTACTTATTACAGTATTGCATCTAAAGCAATTCGTGTTACTGAGGTTGGACTCAAAACATTCGTGTTATAGAGGTTTACAGAGTGCAATAACGGACCTTGATAACGCGAACTTTTAGTATTTTAACCTTGATAACAATAACAAGAACCTCGCTTTGACGAATCCCTCGATTACACGAATTTTTTATAATCCCCTTGAGATTCGTGTTATCGAGGTTCCACTGTATTCAGCTGAGAGGTGTGGAATTGAGAAATGAAGATTTATAACTACTTGAGCAGCTAAGTCTTAGTAGACACAATAGGTGTAAATTACGCAGGAAACATGAAATATAAGGCAACACAAGTAATAATGGTTTTTATGAGACGATGTTCGCCTCACGAGAATTTGACACAAAATAAGGACAAACCTCGTTTCAAAGACAATATTAGGAAAATTAGCTTATTTTCCACCGAATTCCCTTAGGGCTACAGGGTTTAAAAGTATTATTCAAGGAACAGCGTGGCCAGGATTCCGCTTCATCGATCCGTTATCATGCCAGGATTGTGTCCTAGTTATTTATTTTCGCGGGTTGAATTGAACGCGGGGGTCATTAAATTCCTCTTGTTATAGTGTTACCGGTGGAGCTGCGACTTCAAAAGTGATAGCGAAATATAATACCTAACGTCGTAACAAGATGCAATGTGTTCTTTTTATTCGCGTAACTTTGACACGGTTACTTGTGTACCATATTTCTCAACAAACGATTTAGTAATATGCCTAAAAAGCGACACTTGATAATAAAACTTACGCATTGACAGATGATGTGACGTGCAGATTTATCTGAACACAGGTTATGCGCGCCACTGTTTGAGTGGGCCTATGTATTAGAACACAACTCAGTACTTCATTAAATCATATTTTACAAGATTAATATTGAAGATGACTTCCTTCGGCTTTGATAAGTTCCTGCATACGTTAGGGCGTGGATTTGACAAGGGTTTTACACATTTTTAATGACTTCCTCGTGAAACCAGAGTTTGACGACGACAATCGAAATTGTTTGTGTTTCCGACGTATTATCTATTCACCGAAGTCTTTCTTTAATGATTGGGCGAAGTTTCTCAGTTCCACTGAAGTCTGGTGAGTTTCATGGACAGTCAAGAATGTGAACTGCGAGTTTTTTTTTATTACCGTAACTTACGGGAGAAGGTTTTCCATTATTGGAACGACTCTTGTGTCCAAAATTTCGATATTTGTCAGAATTCACCACCCCAGTGATTGGTACAAGGTTCCCTGGGCCGTGAATTGAAAAAACTCAAAACATCTTTTTTTTCTGTTGTTTCACAGACTGGTCAATATGCTTCCAGAAAATGCTTTCATCGAATGAATTCCTAACATAACGGAAACGCCGACCCTGGACAGTAAAGTGGGTTTCATCAGAGAATATCACACGCTCTCAGTCCTTTTTCATCCAAGCAATCGCTTTTTCTTCATTTGAGCAGTCAGAAGTCGTTTCTTTTTAGACCCCGTAACAATTTTTAGACCCCGTAACAAAAAATGTACGCCAAACTGTACAGTCGTAGACACTGACTCTAGAAGCAGCCAATTCTTTTTTTTTTAAGTCGGTGCTGGTGAGTAAAGGTTTTTGTTTAGACTTTCTTAGCAAAAGTGAATTGGTAGTTTTAACGTTTTCAACCACATTTCCCTACTATTTTAGGACTAACACAGAACCAGTTTATTGACACGTTTTGGCGATGGCCCTTTGAATCATATTTATGTGATATTTTAACGTAACAGTGTTCCTCCTTTTCATTATTTTTAAATAACATCCATTTTTTAAAAAGTAGATGGGGAACACAAACACAATATAAAATTAACAGAAACTAGATAACTATAAATGGAAATACTTAAATAGTCCAACAGGAACGCTAACTGGGCACAATAACTTCGAAACAATATAAACAAAGCTTTAAAGTAATAGCTGAAGATTTATGGTTATTCAGTTTACGTGTGTGGCAACACTGACAAGAGCCGAGTTTCCCTCCACTTTTCTTCAGCTGTGGAGGGAAACTCGGCTCTTATCAGTGTTGCCACCTACCTAAGACTGGATAACCATAAAAATACCACATGTTCAGTTTAATTTGACCACTGTTATACCTTGAAAACACTTAGGCAGGAAGCTGGAGGATGCATGTTAGAAGAAAAAGCAGCTAGGACATACATTACAAAACCTGTATTGCTAATAGATTGTCGGACTAAACTACGTGTTGCCAATGAGCTGTTAGTGTATAGGTCAAAATCAATTTTAAAACCAGTATGGACCTGTGGCGTGTAGGTTTGGGGAACTGCCTCAGAATTAGTGGATGCGTACAGTCCACTGTGCTAAAACTAGTGATCAATCCGCCATAGTACATAACCTATGAACACTTTACCGCGTCTACAGGTGCCGTACATCAAGGGGGGGAATTAAACTCGGTGCTGGAAAAGGGACACAGCAAAAGGGAAATAATTCATTGGAACTTATTGACCAATAGGCCTAAATCCGTAGATAACAATGAAAAACATATCGTGTGTGTTGAGGTATGGGTAAACATTATGAATAATTTAAGTACAGGAGCAAACACACGCTTTATTGAAGGAACAGTTTAGTAGCAAGTATACATAAAACGGACACACGAAATACACATTACAAGAGCACATTTAAAACTGAACTGTACTTGTCGAGTGCATCTCTATTTATATAGAAAAAAAGCTTCCAGATCTTTCCTTTTATTTAAAACTTCGAGAACATTACTTTTCTAGACTCTCACAGTAAACGCGCATGTGTGCGGGTTGAGGCCCCGCCCAGGCAGCTCGACCCCCCACCACACAACACAAACTTTCACCTCTACAATGACAGGTACACCCACTTAAGAATGAATGTAGAGTTTTCCAGTATATTCTCAACACCCTCCCTAAAACTCTACATTCTCACAATCACATTAATTTAAAAAAAATCATTTTTACTCTTAAGTCCAAGTTTAGATCTTAAATAAACAAATTTTGGTTTTGACAAAGCTTTCGTAAGTATATCAGCGACTTGTTCATCACTTTTAACATAATGTACATCAATTTCTCCATTTTAAAAACAATCACGTACATACTTATATTTCACATCAATATGTTTTGTCCTTTGATGGAATTCAGGATTACTTATAAGTTTTAATGCACTCATATTATCTATATATAAATCATATTTATCAGTCTTACAATCACATTCATTAAATAACTTCTTTAACAACATTATTTCAGTTGTTGCTAATGCTGCACTTACAAATTCTGACTCGGTTGTTGATAATGATACAGATTGTTGCTTCTTACTTCGGCAAATAATTGCAGCATTTGCATACATACAAGCTACGCCAGAAGTTGATTTACGTGTAACTGTATCGCTAGCATAATCAGCATCACTATAAGCTTTAAAGTTGCCATCCTTACAATATAGTAATCCAAAATCAATCGTACCTTTTAGATAACGTAAAATTCGTTTAACAATTGACCAATGAGCTACACTTGGTTTGTCTAAAACTCTAGATACAACATTTACAGCAAAACTTATGTCCGGACGACTTACAATTTGCAAAAACATCAAATTGCCGACAGCTTCACGATAAGGTACATTACTTACAATAGTTTTTGATAAATATTCATCATGATTACAATCAATTGGCGTGGATACAATATTAGCTTTTGACATATTAAACTTTTCTAAGATTTTGTTAATATAAGTACTTTGATGAATGAAAACAGACCCATCATTCAATCTACAAATTTCCATTCCAAGATAATTAGTAACTTCTTTAGTACTAGTAATTTTAAATTTTTTACTCAAATCATTCAACAATTTATCAACCAAACTTTCATTTGAAGCTGCAATAAGTCCATCATCAACATAAATTGCTAACAAGATCTTATTATTATTATTGTTATATATGTATAAACATGGGTCACCCGTACTTTGACAAAAATCTAAATTTACAAGAAAATTAGTGAAGTGCTCAGTCCAGCATCTTGGTGCTTGTTTTAAGCCGTATAAACTTTTCATTAATTTACATACGCGTGAGCTTCCATCATATCAAATTTACCGATATGTAAATTTTCACGAGCAGAAATACTAAGTATCAATCTTATTGTACCAAAGCGAACAACCGGACTAAAAGTTTCTTTATAATCTATATCTTTCTGTTGCGAATAACCTTTAATAACCAACCGCGCTTTATAACGTTCTGTACCATCTGGATTGAGCTTCTTCACAAAAACCCAACGATTGTTAATCACCTTTTTATCTTTTGGCTTTTCCACTAATACCCATGTCTTATTTTCATACAAAGAGTTCATTTCGTCCTGCATTGCAGCTTGCCAACTATCTTTTTCTTTACTTGTAATTGCTTCGTTATAATTAGATGGTAACTTTTCAGCAATAAACGTAATCGGACATCCATAATATTCTGTAGGTTTTAATTTTGTTCTATCGCGCAATTGTCGTCCAGTTTGATTGTTATCGCTATTTGAAGATTGTAAAGGTTCTCTTTCTTCAAACTCATTTGATTCATTTTTAAGTAAAAGTTCATTATTTTTAGGAGTTATAATTTCATTTTCTTCAGTTTCTTTATTATTATTGTTCAAAGAATTCAAAATAATTGAATCAGCTAATACTCTTTCAGGTTTAAAAAGTACATCTCTACTTATAATGACATCTCGCACTTCCGGAACATATACACCATAACCTTTACAATCCTCATGATATCCGACCAGATAACCCCTTATCGATTTTTTATAAAGTTTCTTACGCTTTTCTTTTGATATATGTACATAACACATGGTTCCAAATATTTTAAATCTATCAACAGTAGCTGTTTTTCCATTCAGTAACTCATAAGGAGTTTTATTATTTTGTTTTGTTGGGCCTGTTCTATTAATTACATGTACAGCAGTATTCATTGCTTCTGCCCATAAGAATAGAGGTAAGTTTGAATTTGAATATAATATTGATCGAGCAATCTACAATGATTCGGTTATCGCGCTCTGCAATTGAATTTTGTTCGGGCATATATGGAAAATTAATCGAATATTTTATACCTTTACTATTTAAAAAAGAGATCACAGCTTTTATTATCGTATTCTTTACCACCATCAAAATGAATTTCTTTAATATTTGTTGCAAATTGATTCTCAACCCCGATACAAAATGATTTTAGTTTTTCTATTACTTCAGATTTTTCTCGAATAAAATGAATTTCTCTAAAACTTGAAAAATCGTCTTTAAAAGAAACGAAATATAACTTTCTACCGAGAGACTCTACTTCCATAGGACCACAAACGTCAGTATAAATTATTTCGCGAGTTTTAGTGGCACTATCGATCTTTTTGTGAAAAGGCAATCTATGATTTTTGCCATAAGCGCAACCTTCACAAAAGAAATTTTCATCCGAAAATTTTATATTTAGATTTTTCAAAAAATTCTTCACATGTTTTACATTTTGATGGTAAAGTCTTTCGTGCCATAATTGTAAAACATTATACCGTTGGCAATGCTCGATCTACTCTTTTGTTCTACCACGTTACATTCTTTTGGAATTAAAGTTTGAATGTCTAATTTTAGCAAACTACCAGGCTCATATTCGGAACCAGTTACAAGAATTTCATTACCATGCTTTAAAGTACATCTCGTAGCATTATGTGTTATTTCATAATCTATACCCCTTTTACCCGCATATTTAACAGAAAACATTATACATTGAATCAGGAACATATAATACATTATAGATAGTACCTTCTACTCGTTCACTATTTTTATAAGTTTCAAAGTCCTTTACCATTACCTTTACCATATGCAGACATTGTCATACCGTTGCCCATTCTTACACTGACTGGTGTTGTATATTCTTCGAACGTTGAAAACCATTCTCGATGCTTCGACATATGATCCGTCGCACACGAATCCACAATCCAGAGATCATCCCGATTGCCACAGCTGCCTTTGTCACCTATTAGTGCTATCCTTGATGTTGATTTCTTCTGTCCAGAAGACGAGTTACTTCTTTCTTGATTATTCGACCATCTTCGCTGTCCATTATTCTTATTCATGAAGCAATTGTTACTTTTATGACCTTTTCTTTTGCACGTATAACACCTGAAGCAGTCCCTTTTTAAATGACCTTGTCTTCCACAATTATAACACTGCTCTTGTTTCAAATCATTCTTCTCATATTTATAAGAGTCATTCTTCTGTTCCTTATGACCGATTTTCAGATTAGCTAGCAACGCTGTCGTCTCTTCGTGTACTTCCTTTTGCTCTTGCAATCTAAATTCTTCTGCCATCAAGCGCTCAGTCAAATTTTCGAGATTCTTCTTATCGTCAGATACCGAATCCCAAGCACTGTGAAAATGATTAAACTTTTGTGGCAAAGATGTTAAAACACGAGTCATCACCATAGTCTTTTCAATTTTTCCCCCGAGATTTTTCATTTTTCTAGCCAACTGTTCTATTTTTGAAATATTATACGTAACACTTTCACTCTCTGTCCACTTAAACTCAAAACATTGTTTTTGAATCATCGACAGATTTTCATCAGATTTTAGATCATATGCTGTATTCAATTTGTCCCACATCTCCTTGGCAGTAGAACAACCCATTATAAGTTCGAGAGGCTTTCTCTCCACGGTTGTAACAATTAACTTTCTGGCAATTTTGTCCGCCTTCTTGAACTTTTCCAACAACGCGTCACGATCTTCTGCACCTGCAGCTGGCTCGGCTAATCTTCGTTCGCAAACATCCAGCACATCATCATCCTCTTCCATCAATGTGCGTACTACGAAGCGCCATTGATGCCAATTATCTTTGTCTCGAAGTTTTTCTATTTTTATATTCGGTTCCATTTTTGCACAAATATTTTATACTTGCACTCCAATTACACACTGCACTCCGATTTTAAAATGCCACTGGGCCCATAACCTGTTGAGGTATAGGTAAAAATAATGAATAATTTAAGTACAGGAGCAAACACACGCTTTATTGAAGGAACAGTTTAGTAGCAAGTATACATAAAACGGACACACTAAATACACATTACAAGAGCACATTTAAAACTGAACTGTACTTGTCGAGTGCATCTCTATTTATATAGAAAAAAGCTTCCAGATCTTTCCTTTTATTTAAAACTTCGAGAACATTCTAGACTCTCACAGTAAACGCGCATGTGTGCGGGCTGAGGCCCCGCCCAGGCAGCTCGACCCCCCACCGCACAACACAAACTTTCACCTCTACAATGACAGGTACACCCACTTAAGAATGAATGTAGAGTTTTCCAGTATATTCTCAACAGTGTGGAGACCGAAACTTCTCGTTTAACAAGTTCGTACACAGGCGTCAGTACGATATACAATAAATTATAGTAGCCTTACGGGCTATGGACATCTACGCGTGGCGTGTAGGGGCTGGTGATACTGAAAACAATCAGTTGTCGACATGAAACTGCGCGTAGTTTTTGAAGTTGAAGCGGCGTCTCAACTTAGTTTTTAAAAGTATTCTATAGAAGAAATCCGAATATGAGCGGTCTATAACCCTCAAGCCCCCTGCACCAGGATCTGATAGCCGCTCAGGGTAAAAGTGACACTTGTGGGGCCAGAAAGAACTTCTCGAGCAAGCAGTTAGGTGCAATAAAAATAAACTCAACAAGGGTATTTTACAACCTCCTCTGTATCTGACACTAGAAACCGTTCTGAGCCGTTACAAACTAACAGTTCACAATGCACGCTCAATACCACGTCCAGGGGTTCACACACGCACAAACACACAACTTCTAACAAAATAATAAATTATAGCACCCACGGCCAATTATTGTTCTTTTGGCCTACACAATATACGTACACATGAACAGTACACGCGCGCGAGTTTCATTTTAAATATAAATGTACAGTATAGACGCGAAACACACCAGGCGCACGCGTACATACAAACACACACATTCATTCGCGTCGTATCAAAACTAAATGGCAAGAGTACAAAACAAATGCTCGGTTGTCGTATGCAATTAATGTAAAAATATACATATTTTGAATTGTCTGTAGAAGTTTGAAACTCTTAAGTCAGTGTGATTGGTAAAATCTGTTATTTTAGTAGAAAAACATTACTTAGTGGAAAATAAATTATTAAGAATAATTAATGTGGTTCATACCGTTAGTCTGAATTGTTTGTGTGCATCCACATGACGAACAAATTCCCCTGTCAGAAATTAATTTTTATGTCAAGAAAAAACTGTAGTAAACGTAGTCGATACAATTAAGCAGAGCACCGTGACAAACTAAGAATTCCATCGTAAATTATGAATGAATGTAACAGAGCAATGTACAAAACATGTACATGACTACAAAGCTACTTTTTGGTGCTGAATACTTTATTCTGCACATGTGCCGATTGCCATACAAGTACGAAAGAAGCAAAACAGCGAGGTCCAGAATATCTGTATACCAAAGAGACGAAGTTGTTTTTAATAAATGAAAAAAAAGTATACTGATGTTACGTTTATTCTCGTGTGTTATGCAGATATATAATACAGATTATAGGCCTAATAACAAATTATATATTATACTAGTCACCAACTTGATAATTTTGAAAAAGCTAATTTTATTGTGTTATAACCTACAGAGTGGCTGATAGGCCATAGGTTTATAGTACTTTTTGTTTATGTGATTTCGGAGATGCTTTTAACTTCACTGCACATCTCGCGTAAATTTTTTTGAATTTATTTGTTGTGCTATTACGTGGACTCCAAATTGCATTGTCTGAGTTTCGCAACTGATTTCTCTAACCAAAATGGAATCAATAATTTAATATTAAATCTATGTCAGTTTGTTTACTCCTAGTGAAAACTTAAATTAGCATTCCCAAAGGGAGGTAGGCCTATAAATTCTCTTGTTTCTTTTTTTCTTTTAAACCGGAACACCTTAATAAAGTCACAGTGTAAAGTAACACTGTTAATACTTTTAGTTTCAGTTTATTTCTTATAATAAATTATATAATACAGGTATACGCGTATGTATAATAAGTATATAATAACAGGTATTTGTACGTGTTATTTTTTTGGAACGCTATCGTTAGTACCTGTTATTTTCAAATAGTGTTAGCAGAGCTCTAAAGTCTGCGGTACTGTGTAATTCGAAGCGAACATTGGTCGGTTTGAGCCAGACATGACGTCATAGGCGGTGGCGGTGACCCCGTACTGGACATGTAATAAACAAGACAAGGTGTATGCCATTGCGTACAGGTATCCAGTTCAGCAACCGGATGCATTATCGCTAGAACCTTCTCTTTCTTTCTTGCTTATTTATTAAACGGTGCACCCTGTGACCGCAAAAACGTTTTGCATAAAACGGCAGGTACGTGCAGCGATGATGTGACTACGACGACTACAGTTTCCTAACTTGAGTACAATGTTAAGTCGGTTTCCTGATTATACAAAACTTTACACATCGTACATTGTCGTTCACAGTGTTCAACATGGTTAAGAAAAAATATCATTAATAATAATATTGTAAAATTTAACCGTATACTTTTAATTCCGAAGCTCCAACAATGTTGTGAATTTTCAGGGAAATCGTACTAACAGAGCGCGCGTTCGCATGTAACGTACAAGGGACTTAAAATACTTATTTTCCTTGCGCACACGCACGCGCAGCACGCGCGCGCACACGATATTATTATTAATAATAATAACACAAGTTTTGTACAAGAACGTATTCCCTAAATATAATTTCTATAAAAAAACCCATAAAATAAATAAATTCATTAAAATAGCTCATATTAATCTCATAAAAAATGAAATTAATTCACAATATTCAAAAATTAATCATTTAAATAAAAAAATTTTACAACTCTATTTATATTTAACAAATAAATTTAATTTTTTTAAATTCTCGTACAAAAAGTTTTATTATTATTATTATTATTAATATAAAAAATGTATAGAAGATTAATGAGCAGATATGAATGTAATATATATAGTTACAAATTGTTTTTGTTTCCTTTGCAAAGGATGTGTTTTGTTCTATTTTATACATACATTTTTCGTACATAGGCCTACTACATTAGCCCCTGCCAAAATCTTCACAGATGCATAGGATATTTGTAAAACATTTGTGCGTCTTGTCAGGCAAAACATAAAGGCCTAATTAACACTATAATTAAGTAACAGGGCACATAGTTATTTGGCTTTTTACTCTTCGGGAAATGTTCAACTAAGATATGGAATATGGCAGTTTTGTTTAAAAAAATGAAAAAAAAAGGTTTAATTTTTTTAAAGTCGTACATGTTTGTATATTCGTATTAAATATTTATCCAATATATCCACTGTCGTGTTCTAAAATAGGTTTTACTACTGGTATGGAAAAGTATTCCTCTCATTGTCCTGCACAATACCAATGAAGCACGGTTCGTGAGTTTCTCGTAAGGCCATAGTTGACAATCCCAGGAAGCTAACAGAGCTAGGCCTACCTGTTTGAAACAAAACCCTACAAGTACTTGCTTCATCAGCTTCGTGTTTTGTCTAGGTGGTTTGTACCGGTATACAAAACTTCCCATTGCGGCAGCACGCATGTCTTCTCTGTGGGATCTGTAACGCACAATTTAAAGACGCCTAAACCATACGTGGTGGAAACCGTGTTAATAATTCTCGATCGATTGATTGCCTTCATTTAGCAGATTTGTGTCATGTCTAGCAGTATTTTGGCAGTGTCTCCGTTAGTTCATTGTAGCCCAACGAAACTAGCCATTAGCAGGTTTCCTGTGTATTCTTTACGGGCCTTCAGAAATTCGGACGGCAAACTATATCGGCGTCTAGTGCAGGGCTTTCCTACAGTGGCGTTCAGCACCGTTTTTTCTCACAAGGGCATGATGTTTGGTGGAAAAAAATACATTTAAAAGTACCGTGCGTTGCGCGACAATGTAAGCTTGCCGTCTACAGGTTATTCTTTGAAGACTGTAAATTTCAAAAATGGTAACTAACGGATGTAACAATAGTATGCCACATTGGGCAGGAATCTGTGTAAAACGATTCGTCACGCTTGTTAAAAATCATTGTTATTCATTATAAATTGATTGTAATTCGATGAATCATCGTTATAGTAATCATGCAGTTACTATAGGGTAGTAATCGTACAGTATATATCGGTAATCTCTTGTCTTCTGTGTTTTCTAATACCGTAACATTTAAAATTACTAGGCGTCTTTGGGAGCAGGTAATTTGGCAGTGGCCCGTGAACAGTTATGCTTTGGTCGGTAATAAACGTCAGCGGTTCTCATTGATGGCTGGAACTGCCTGTTGATAGTTTTATGGACTTCCAGCAATAAACGTTTCTGTTGCTTTTGTTGTCGCTCGCAAGGTGGGTGGGTTTGTTTCAATGCCACTGCTCTGCGCCGGGCGTGTGTACACATTAACCGTGTGACGAGCACTATAGCCAACGTTTGTTGGTTGCCAGCGGCGTATTTACGTTGGGGGACGAACGGGACCGGATCAAAAAAACACGGACGGGACGGGGGGGGGGGGTCAAAAAAGTTGAGGAATTTTGTTAATCTCTTAATTTTTAGGCTGTTCAGCTGTGTATATTTTTAGGCTGCTTAGTTTTATTTTTTCAGCTGTGTACGCTAATATAGTGGTAGCTATTTTTTACTTTCATGTTCCATAAGGAAATGGAAGTTTAGTGATGGCGAAAAAAATCGTGTTCGAGATAAGGGGTGTTTCTGATTGTACTGCCCTCAAACCACGAAGGAAAGTTATTTTCCGAAAAGTGTCTTGTGTGTAGAATTTTCTTTATGACGAACGATAACTGCCGCAAATTCAAACAGAATCAAATAATTTTTTGCATATATGGCTGAGTAGTAAAGGACTCAAGGCCTAACGATTTTGGTGAAGATCGGTTAAGGCGAAGGGTTAGTTTATCTGCAACGTTTTATGTTTTAACAAGAGTAAAGTACTTATAATTTTGATAAATAAAGTATCCTGAAAAGAAGGTCATAATAATCCACTGTATAAAGGTACATGAAATCTCTATAAATGAAAAGGGTAGTTGAAGAGGGATGCGGTAATTTTCTATAAATGAAAATGATAGCTGGAAGGAGAAGGGGATAATTTTTTATATGTGTAGGCTACTACGTTATCGGCAACAAAGAAGTAGTTTGTTGTTAAAATTCCTTCCCGGGACGTTTGGCCGTAGTCCAATGTTTTCAGCAAAACCAGACGTTTCGGCAGTACCATCGACTGTCATCATCAGTGAAAATCGAGTGCGCTAACTTGAGGTGGTATACGTTAATGACCACATTACTGTGGTTAAGGGTGAAGAATGAAGTAGTTTCTATGGAAATATTTCATTTAGAAAATGATTTTAAATATAAAAATCTTAGAACATGGAAGTCATGTATGGTTCTCCATACCAATATTTCTGAATACACAAACAGTTTTATTACACAGCATTAGGGTATACGTTTGAAATATGAAAAATAGGAAAACCAATTCAGTCAATAAGTAGCTTTTTTAACAGTGTTTCAGTAACGCTCATTTTTATTGTGTGTTTACCGTTTACTTTAATGGGACTAATTTCAGGTTGTTGTCACGCGTTTTTCAGCCACTTTAAAGATAGTAATGTTCATTACTCTCAACTTGTTTTCGTTTTGTATGAAGCCGACCCGACCTTGGACCCCCCCCCCCAAGCTAAATTCTAGATACTCCACTGTTGGTTGCATGTCCAAAAATACAAATAGGCCTACACGTACAGTACAGTACACACAAAAATTTGCATAGATTTTTGCGTAATGATTAAAAACCCCGAATTATCTTTGCATAAAGCGTAACATCGGAAAGACGAATGAAATGAGACGTCATCGTAAAAACCTTGTTTGTAGCCTTGTGAATATAATTTTAGAGATCCGTGTATCCGACTATGCTGTACCACACAAGAGTAGTAGGTGCTTGGTAAAACTTAGCCGCTTCCGGTAAATAACCATTAGTGCCCACCTAACCACATTGGCCTACTAAATAATACGTATAATTTTTTCCTACGTCTTCTCGGTGCATCTGCGTTTCTAGCCTTGTGGTGTCTCTGTCGTCTTTGAAACGCAAACTTTTTGTAACACTTAAGAAAATTGCTTCGTTCACTCAACCTTTCTCCATGTTACTACACCAACAGCGCGCGTGTGCGAGAAAGAGAGAGAGAGAGAGAGAGAGAGAGAGAGAGAGAGAGAGAGAGAGAGAGAGAGCAGTGCGAGTGCAGACGTATGTGTGAAAATTACCACAGACGTTATCTCGAGCCCAGCGGATAGCTTCGTGTGCATTGAAGTGAAATCTTTTGGACACATAATAGATTAAACCGGGGCGCGATCGGCGGGTGCCCCGGTTTCAGATTTCATGGTAGAATTCTCAGTAAAACAATTCAGTTTTTAATTTCGTTTACTAATTTGGTCGTACGCCTCTATTCTTAGCCGGTGTAACTGCGACAGAATCTGTACATGTGCAGAGCCGCATGAGGGGGGGGGGTTTGCTATGTATCGTGTTCCTAACTAGTGCTGGGAACAAAAACGCACAACTGTTTGAAAAAAACAGTTCTCTGAAAAAAAAACGAACGAACTCTTCTATTCCGCGGAGACAAACTGTTCTCCGTTTTAAAAACGAACGTGGCGTTGACAGTAGTATTGACAACTCACTGTTCTAGTTCAGTTCTCTGTTCGGAATAAACCGTTCGTTTTCGTTGGAACTTTCGTTGAGCTGTTTGGCGTAAACTGTTTTTATTGTAATGTTTGTTGAACTGTTAGGAGTAAACTGTTCGTTTTCATTGCAACGTTTGTTGAACTGTTGGAGTAAACTGTTCGTTTTTACTTCTACGTTCGTTGAGTTGCCTTCGATTATTGTACTGTCCTCGTTCTGTTTAGCGCTGAATTAGGCTATATTCAGTTTTATTTCAGTTACTATAAAATATTATTCAGATATTCTCCATAGGTTTTGATGAAACAATTTAAAACAAAAAATACCTTTTAAGATACTGGTAAAGAAGGGAAATATTGACTTAATACCATTGTTTAATTTATATAACCATCCATTTAAGAAAAAAACTAAAATGAACAGTTATTAAAAATGTTCAGACGTTTTAACAGTAGCCTATGGTAAAATCAGTAAATGTAAATAGCAACAGTTCATTAATTCAACCTGTTTTTTCCCAACTGTTTTTAAAGAGAGCTGTTTTTTGAAACGAACAGTTCGTTTTCGTTTTGGAACAACAAAAACGCCCATCACTATTCCTAACTGCTCATGTTCCTGTATGGCACACGTTGAATGTTGTAACGGCGAGTTGTCACTCTTCTCTCGTGTCTCTCTTATCTGCACGTTCAACTTTAAGGAAGGAAAACATCATTAAAATCATTCTGAAAACATCTCCTGATTTTTCAGTATCGTTAAAATGTGCCCTTTTTGTTTAGTATATAGGCTATATATTTTAAGCCTCATTGACCGATTACTGGATTTGATGTTTTCATTTTAGGGACACAAAAAAAGTTAAAATTTTAAGAAAATTGTAAAAATATCTTTTGAGGCTCAGTTTATTAGGAATTTTGTTTAGAATATAAACTCGGTATCTTCAATAATTTTACAGAATTAGTATCTCTCCACACTCCTTGATTTTGTATCGCCTTTAGAACGTTTGTAAGCCATGTTTTCGAAAAAACTGTATATATTGTTATCACTTCTGTAGGCTATATTTGTGGAAAGTATTAGCTTAGATGTTGGCCTTATAGATTACTATGGGGTACATTGTTTGTCCAATGCAGTAGTTTGGAATTTTTAGTGTTTATTTTGTGATCGTATGCTTTAAAATTCTTATTTTACTTAAAAAAAGTAATTGTGGTTTCCGTAATTTTTCTGAAAATTATATTGTATTACAATTTACTTAGGCCTATTGTAATTCAAAATAGTGAGCAAGTTCGGCAGGTCAAGGAGCGTACTAGTGAATATTCGACCTACTTTTGTTCCATATGATGTGAAGTTTCACCGGTTTGAGAAATTTTGTGTGGAAAACATGAGGACGTTGTTTTGTGTTCTATATTAAATAATGTTTTCTAGACTATCTTGTCCCACTAAAACGTTGATAATGTATGTAGCCTATGTGTTATGTAGGCCTACTTTACGCTAAACCTATAGAGGGATAAGGTGATCCTTTTGTGTTCGGCTTATTTCTTGAAGTTATTGAGTGTAATATGTTCGATATCCTGTGTTTATACTACTAATGCCATACAATCAAAATGTCACTTGATTTGTGAGGATTCCACGTTGTTTAAGCTTTGTGTGCGACTGATAAGAAGAAATTCGACGAACAAAACGCGGAAGGATATTCAGCTAAATTTTGCACGATAGCGGATAAACTTGGATCACAATCTTTTCCTTATAAAATGAGAATCTCAGAAATACGGGTAATGCTAAACCAATGTTTGTAACGGACGTTCTGGATGAAATAACACCGCTGAAAAAATTTCAGACCAATTAATAAAAAATCTCTCTCTCTCTCTCTCTCTCTCTCTCTCTCTCTCTCTCTCTCTCTCTCTCTCTCTCTCTCTCTCTCTCTCTCTCTCTCTCTCTCTCTCTCTCTCTCTCTCCCCCTCTCCCCCCTACACACACACACACACACACGCGCGCGCGTGCATAAAGAATTTCGATGAAACCGAAACATCGAAGCATAATAATAAACAAAAGATTTCTAGACTGTGGGGAATCAAAAGTGTGGAAGCGTCACATTTTTCGATGACGCATCACGCATTTTGTGGAATGACCTGCAGCCTAAAAACACTATCGTGTTAAAAAAATACAAGTGCTGGATTGGTGGATATCGTCTTTTGAAGTCGGAACACGTCTCAAGATCAGATAACGCTAGAAGCTGAGGATGATCACAACGCGGGAAACTGTAATGATCGGTTTCATGGAAAACCGGGTACAGTCTCGAAAAATGGAGTTGACGTGTTTCTTTCCAGAGCTGCACTTGTCAGCGTATTACGTCTTACGTCGCCTACGTTGTGTCCGTCGAGGAACCTTGTGTTCTGTAGAGATTGTTTAACAGTAAGTGCCTGGAACTCGAATCGAGACAACCGTATCCCTGAATAACATTTTCAGCTCTCTCAAACAACAGTACTATACGTGATTGTTTGCGCATTGTTGAATCGGTTTGTAAAACTCCGACTTGATTCTAATAAGCGGCGCATGTAGCCGCTAAGTGTTACATGGCAGGTAATAGCCTTCATCAATATTACGGTTATGTGAATCGGAAAGCGGGCATGAGCTGTAAGCATGGTTGCCATACAGTGCAGCAGACTGTGTGTAGGTTATTCCGTGGGCCGCGCATATTTCTGACTGGTTTTCACGCGGGCTCACTCCACTCTTCCATAAGTTAAACAGTAAATATAATTACATAAAGACGCGATATTTCGTGACGTCGCTGGGCCTACAACGGAACCATATATTAAAAAAAAAAACGAGAAAAAAGAATTTGAGCGTATCTTGTCGGATTGTGTGTAGACTTTCGTTGTGAGGTCGGTAGACCAACGAAGATATCATTGTCATTGCACCCCTCACCCCCATGAAGTGATTTCATTTACTTAAGTAGTTTAGAATTTTTGTATGTGACGGCACGAAAACTTGCCCCCCACAAAAAAATTAGATTTTTAGATTTTAAATTTAGCAAGTCGACTTTCCTTCTACTTTTAAGTAGTATAACGCCAGAAATATTGATACCGTTGATATTAACCCACATAACTTGCTTCACGTAATCATTTAATTAGTTGAAAGCAGATAAATAAGATAAATAAATATGTTCTGGCAAGGAGTGCAGAGTGATGAGAAACCTTGCAGAAAGATGAGAGTAGAAAAAAAAGAGTGTATCTGGCAGGCGCATCAAAAATATGTGTGTGCACGCAGATGCATGCATGTTTTCTTTACTTCCATGTCAGACACGACAAAATTGTCTTGCTACAAAATGATTTGTTTTTGTAAAATTTGTCATATAGTATTTTTTTTTTGTTGGTTTTACAAATCGTGTACACTATGAAAAACGAAAATTGATGATTTCTGAAATACGCATTTCGTGTGTGTGTGTGTGTGTGTGTGTGTGTGTGTGTGTGTGTGTGTGTGTGTGTGCTGTAACCAATATAGATATAAACTGGAACGCGTCTGTTGGACAGAGGGAGGCTAAGCCTATCTCCCGTGTATTTTCTTTGCTTGAGAAATAAAGCGGAACTTTGGCAAAAAAAGTTACATTTTGTTATTACCGAAAAAAACACGATCTTCTGCTTTAAAGAGTTACCTTCCGACTTCGTAAAAAGTCTCACTTTCCCTGCAGTTGACAAACTGATGCGTGGAGGCGCAACTGCGTTTGAACATTACAGAGCTCTGTTTTCTGAAGCTTATGATGGAGTATTCGCAAGCGTCTCCTATGTACAGTTTCATATTTCCTTATACAGTCTGACAATGTTGCGTGTGATTTGTTATTAGATAAGATAAGAATGACTGAAACGAGGGTACCAGGAAGTCCGTAAGCATCTTGCGCACCGAAATTTCCACTAGACAAAACAGTTTTATCCTGGTAGAAGAGATATTGTAATAATAGTGATGATATAGATACACGAAACTTTCGAAATTTGAATATTAGTCTAACACACACATAGGCCTACACCATATCAGTACCATCAGTTGTCTGCCGTAAGAATGTTTCTGTCATTTTTTTCAACAACTCTTGTCTGTTTCATTGTAGTAATCGAGCCATTCTTGTATTCTTCCGATTGACCATGAGATTTTTGCGACAGTCTGTCTCCAGTTGATCTGTCGTCTTCTCCTCTAGCGAAATATCCATTTTATTTTCTTTATTTTTAACATGAAATCATGTGTTTTGGTTTATTTGAGATACAAAGTTTATTTTCTTGTCTATTTACTATTCCAAGTACAGTTCCTACGATGCTTCTCTGTGCATGTACGAAATGCTTTGTATGTTTATTCGCATATTGAAACCGGTTATCAAATTGAATTATATAACGATATTTTAACGCGATAAAAATGATATTTAATAATATAATTAATAAACTTGTAAGGATCAGTGATCACAATCTCTTTACTTACAATACTCTTGCTCTTCTAATGATTCTTCTGTTCCTTCAGGTTTTAAATATTCTATTTTAATTATTTTCTTCCGTAGACATGTTATGATTTTTGCGCGTCTGATAAAGTACATTTGCTTCAGACACGTTGCAAGGTGTTACTAACAATGCCCCTTATTATCCGATTGACCATATAATATTTTTGCAATTTTAAAAATTAAACGTTGGTTAAATTTGTGCCGTGACATTTTGATTTGATTTGTCATGGAATTAACCATACCTTCGAACTCATTAAATTTCATAAACGAGAACGTATTTATTATTTCGCCTGTCCTTAACTGTCCATTCGCATTGACATCACATTCAAAAGCCGGTCACGCACTAACCATCGCCGCTGTCCAGCATGCCCGACGTCGGTGATTGATGTGCGCACCACACTGTCGTGCAACTCGTCCAGCGTGCCAGACGTTCTTTAGTTCTCGTTGTGTTTTGTAAAAATAATTATTGATTTTTTTCTGTATTAAAATTAAAAAATTGTTCTGATAATTAAATTTGTTGAAAATCATGCCACCTGTTTTATTATGTAATTTTTATTAATGTAATCTGCCGAGGATACACCCCACAGACATCGTATTTAACTTATATTTTTCGATAAATTTTGATGTTATTTATTTCAAGGTCAATTATGAATTGTAATTAAAACAAATTAATAATAACAATATTTAAAATAATAACTGCTAATGATATTTGAATGTACGAAGAATAAACTAAACTAAATATTAAACTGAAATTTTATCTGAATCGTTAGTTATTAAATATAAACTAAAGAATGAATGTAACGTAAAATTAAACAGTAAACATTTATTAAACGAATGTGCTCTATAAACATGTAGCCTACTATACTTGCTCGAAAATGACGATTTGATAGACAGCAAGCGTACGCGATGCATCAAACATGCAGGATGCACGATTCCTTGACATCCGTCAACACTACACACGAACCATCCGCACGTCGTGCGGCTTTAGCTTATGGTCTTGCTAGACTCATTTTTCGTCGTGCACATCCTTCAAAAAATACACGACGTACGGATGGATGTCAAAGCTATGCACTGTCGTTTTGACTTGCTGTCCGTCATGACGTCCAGCGGCGATGGTTAGTGCGTGACCGGCTAAACTTATCTTTCTCCAGGGCGGTTTCTGCATTGTCTATGTTCGCTGTCTGCTGTATAAAATCCAAATGCAAAGTTTTACTGTAGAACGCATTGCATAAGAAGCAACTTGGAAATTGAAGACGTTTTTTTCAAACATTGATAATTGCGTGTCCGTTGGCGGTGAACGGGCGTCAGCGCAAACCGCGGCACTCGAGCTGCACAGGTACGCCCAGCTAAAGAGCCACTGGTTTCACACCCATACGGTACGTTGCGCACCATTGGTACAATATTTTTAACATGAAGCATATTGTATGGTCGTCAATTTCCTCATGCTAAGGAAAAAATGTACAAGGGGTCCAAAGGGGCACAACTTCCCCTTTCCGTCGATTTTATTTATGTTTCAGGCATATGTGTAAGCAGTTGTCAGTCTATAATTCGTTATCTATAAATATGTTTGTGTTAGTGAGGAAACGATTGCTGCAGTGCGTTAATATCTACGGTCCTTTTTCGTGTCTCTAACCACAAATTGAGATAAGAGTAGTTCTGGACACACTATCGTCGTGACGCTCAAGTTGGTGGCTGACTGCTTCTCTTAGGTGTTTTCTGTCGTAAAAACTAAGTGTTTATTGAACTTTGTAAATTTCTTCCAGCTCTTGTAATTTATATCGCAGGCAGAGAATACTTGAACCTGTTTTACTCTTCCTTATACTATCATTTCAGTGGTCTGAATTTCACTTAGCCTATATCTGGTTTTTTTACTTCTGAATTTTGTGATTCATTACAAAGAGCGGGAATTCCCATTTACTTTATAAAACTTCAGCTGTGTTTCTTTCAACAGATCCCAGCTGTATTTTTTTATCTCCTCAACCTACATCTTACGTCACCACATCAGTCTGGATGAGAGCAATTTTCGTGTCCCCATGGCTCTTATAATAATATACAAACAGTTCAGTAACATACCATGTTGGTTCCAATCTCTTAGAACAGAAATTGATATGGATTCGTTCTGTAGGTCTACCTAGTTCTTTGTGAAGTCGTTTCCATTCATATGTATAATTGAACGAACGAACCAACTGGTTAGTTTTAACTCGATCGTTTGGCAGTTCTCTGCCTGTGTGGAGTAAACTCACGACAACTTTTCAATACCTCAGCGCGTTTTTCGTAAAACTTAGCATTAGTGTCCGTGCTTGTATAATACAGACCTCTATTAATGTTGATACCGATCAAACCAAAATCTTAATATAAATGATAATTTTTTGAAAATTCAAAATTTTGGAACGCTAGGGCCCAAAAAACTTATATAGAAACCAACGAGGGGGACCAAGTTATGAGGAATTTTATTCAAAATACAGACTCGGTATCTTTAATAGTTTGGCAGAATTAATAGCCTATCCCTCAACGCTTCTTGCAAATTTTGGATACCTTTTAAAAAGTAACACGGTTATCAAAAACCTTTATACAGTAGAAGCTCTCCACAAAGAATCTCTTTGTAACGAAAAGTTATCTTTTTTTAGGACTTCTGTAACGAAAAAGTTCTCGGAACTCTTTTCTATAACGAAAGAAAAATTACAACTCTTTATAAAATTCAAATAGGAACATTTCAGTTTTAAAGTCCAGGCAGCGAAATTTTATGAACAGAACGAAGTCGGTACCCGAATATAAACAGGTGTTTATGAGAAGGCACGACACGACAGTTCCTTACATTTTAAAATAACTCGTCATTACTGTAAATCCTACAGCTTGTCCTTTGTAACTGTAGTTGCCGACAATTACTGGTACAAAGTACATGTAGGCTACATGTTCTCGTTGAACAGTCTGCGAAGAATTCTATACCTGGAATTCCCTACGTGTTCAGTATTGCGATTCTTATTTGGAATTACCATGTAAGGGACACTACAAATACAGTAATTGTATGTCAGGGAGCTATCAGTGTCCTCTATGCAAACACGAAAGTAAACCGTTTCTACGTTGTAAGTACGGCTACGTGCTCAGAGCGCCCGTGCTCTGAGCGCCAACGCTAAAATCGTGCTCTGAGCGCCGATACTGATAAGCCCGTGTTCTGTGCGCCGAGCTTATCTGTCCATAACTAGACGCGCTAACACGTGGTTGCATATCTGTCCGTTCTTCTTCAACTCCGTAGTCAACATTAGCGGTCCTATGTACAAGTCATTGGTAAAACGAATTATTATACCACTAGTAAACTCCCGGAGCTGCAAACTATCTAACTGTTTTGAACGAAATACGTTTGTTATGAAGTTAGTTAAATTTCAATATTAGAAAGTTTCTTATATTATCAGAAAAATTATGAAAACGCAACTACGCTAATATTTTATTAGTAACATAACAATTTAAAGCAGACAATTATAAGATAAATAATAAAATTTCCGAACTTCTGTTTTAGATTTTTAGTTAAATTTTTAACCACAGTACATCAATGATAAATAATTTGGTCATATATTTTCAGTTTATGTATGTTTCTATAGATATCTGTAGGTCTACCTCTAACGTTATTCACAAATACTTGTAACTGATAATAAAATATGAGGTTTTTGAGACTTAGTTCACAAATCGTTTTGAAAGCGATCAAAACGAGTGTTGAGACATGCTAATTCTGTCAAATTACTACACATTGAAAATACAGACTACAGATACAGATTTTGTATTTTAACTAAAATTCCTCATAACTTTAACCCCAAATAAAGTTTTATAATTTTTTAAACTTTGAGTTCTATTTTCGGCACTTGGTGCTTCTAAAATTAGTTTTTTGTTTTCATGTACCCTTGACACCCTCAGAATGTAATGTACTCATTTGAACCCGGTACTGATATTCCTCGTGAAAAAGTAGACTCCATCTAGATCAAAATTCACGACTTTAATACTACTGTGTCACAACGATTGTCAAACCACAACTAAGGAAAGGTGCGAATAACAAGCTCATCTACGAATCGTATGGTCAGCGGATTTAAGGTATGTGGGTAGATAACCATACAAGTGAGTTTTGCCTTCCTTATCAATCCGCTTACATTGCACATTCTGTGTTTACGCATATATAAAGCTCAGCTCTCTGTCTCATAATTGTATTTTCAATTTCTTAATTACAGTTGTATTTAATCACTTTTTTTATTGTCTCCTCAGATTTGTTCGTCCCAACCAAATGAGAAATCCTGAAATAATAAGTAGGATTATTCGCTAATGATCGATGTCCAAAGGCACCAATACATGCATAATAAAAATTTTCAAAATGAAAGTTGCAGGCTTCTGAAAAATGTGTAAGGCAATATTCACCCTTTACCGTTAAACAGAAGTAGACCTGAAATACTCAACTTCGGCGGATGTAAGTTATTTTATTTCTCATTGACAGGTACAAACACAACACACACACGCACACGCACACACACACACACACACACACACACACACACACACACAGATCTCTGTAGTTAAGTGTGATTTATAATTATTAAATAATATTAAAAATACTAAATAAAAATAATAATAAAATTCTTAATTTTAGTGGTGACCGTCGGTCAATAAATTTTAACGATGGAAGGTGAGGATCGGTCAATAAATATTACACAAATTTTACATTGTTTGTATCGACGTTTCGACAATATTTATTGTCATCATCAGAACCTGTGTACGTACAATAGAGAAAAATCAAACACAACATAACTACCAACCAGAACACCCTACTGCCTTCTAAACATATACAGGTCAGAAGGACGCTGTACAAATGTCTTCTGGTTTGTTTATAAATAGAGTGTGTATTGTAGGGACCTTACAGTTGTAGACAGTCATAATATTGTTTAGTATCAGTTAGTTTCAAAGTAGGTATGAGTAATTAATAATGACACATATTCGATTAGTTTTAAACTCGTTGCAGTTGTCAATCCGCGTCTTTCATATTTTACGCTTACGCAGAGAGTTTATACCTGTGTGTGTGTGTGTGTGTGTGTGTGGAGGGGGGGCTAAGACAGTTTTGTTTTACATCGGCAAAATAATAACACTTCTTACACATTATTTTACTTAAATAGATAGACATAATTACAATATTCCAAAATCTAATTAATATAGTATTACAATTTTAATTATTGATAATATAATAATCCCTTAATTACGTTTGTAAATAATTATAGATCCAGTAATCATTGAATGTTTTGGAATTGGTGCAAATAGCAATACATGTCTAAAAATATGTTATAGCTGAATGCAGATTGTAAGATGTTCAATGATGTATATTATTACTACTAGCACTGAACACACTTATCAATAAATTAGAGAATTATGTACAAAATAACAGAACTACTGATATTACAAACACAAAATTATGGTAAACAAATCAATCATGTGACAATGGTTATTAATTATTATTTATATTGTTGTAAAATAATATTCACCGAGTACATCGTCTATACAGAGTAATTTAGTCTATTGTTAAATTATGCAGACGTCGACATTCACACTCTTCCTCCCTCTCACTAGCTCACTCTCTCTCCTCCTCTCCCCCCTCCTCTCCCCCTATCAAAAACACATAAAGATTCCCCCCCTCCAACACACTCAAATCACAATTACGCATATTCCACATATAGTAGGTACAGATAATATTCATGTAGAGTTCTTTACGTTTTAGCAACCAGGTGGGCCTATACGAATAAATCTGCTTCACCATACTAGAACCGACTCTATACTCGTATACACATGTGTGTGTGTGTGTGCTCGCGCCAGTCAAAGAGAAATAAAATAACTTATTTCCGCGGAAGTTTTAAAAGTAGTTGAATACTTCAGGTCTACTGCTGTTTAAAGGGAACGGATAAATATTATTATATTATTCCTTTACTTTTTTCAGAAGTCTGCAAATTTCACTTTAAAAATTTTTTATTATGCGTGTAATAGTGCCTCTGCACATGCATCTTTGGCGAATAATCCTCTTTATTATCTCAGAATTTCTCATTTGGTTGGGACGAAAACATTTGAGAAGAAATAAAAGAATTTGGTTAAACACAACTCTAAATAATAAAGGAGAATACGATTATGAGACGGGGACCTGAGCTGTATATATGCGTAAACACGGGATGTACAATGGAAGCGGGTTGATATGAGCGCAAAACTTGCTATAGTATGTATGGTCGTCTATACGGCCTAGATAGCCGCGTACCTTAAATTTGCTGACCATATGATTCGTAAATGAGCTTGTTACTTGCACCTTTCCTTAGTTGTAGTTTGACAATCGTTGTGACACTGTAGTATGACTAAATTATTTGTCATTTAGGTATTATGGTTCCAAATTTAACTAAAAAACTAACGCAGTAGTCCAAAACGTTTAGTATTTATTTTTTGATTGTCTGCTCTACAGTTATGTTACTAATAACACAATGGTAGAATAGTTGGGTTTTCGTAATTTTTCTGATAATATGAATAATTGTCCAATATTGGAATTAACTAACTTAATAAATCTATTTTGTTCTGGGACCTTACTAGTGCTGTGATAATGGTTTTAGTAATGATTTGTACAAATTTTCATTGGACCGCTAGTGTTGACTACGAAGTTGGCGAACAGCGGATATACAGATATGCAGCCAGTGTCTAATGATGCATAGATAAGGTCGGCGCACAGAACACGGGTTTATCAGTATCACGATTTCAGTTATCAGTTTAACAGAGCACGATTTCATCGTTGGCGCTCAGAGCACGGGCGCTCTGAGCACGCTACGGTGCACACTTAGCCTACATTGCTGAGTAAGGGCATCCAGTCACGAGTTGTGGTTTAATTTATTGTATTTAAATTGTGTATTTCGGTGCAAGTCAATTAATAAAAAGTTATTTTTAATAACTTCGACGATGGTCAGTAAACGTAAAATTTTTTCGATCGAAGGAAAAGCTGAAATTATTCGACTACTAGTGAAGGGTAGTAAAGCAGTTGATATTTGCCCTTATTATAAACTGGCTCCGTCGACTGTAGCAACAATACGGAGCAACAAAGAAAAATTACTGAAGTCCCACAATGAATGAAACAGCTGTAAAGAACTTCGAGCTCCTGTGTACGAACAACTATAGACGAAGCAGTACTACTGGTAGAGTGGTTCCATAATGAACGAAAGCTGCAAACAAAAGGATACTGAAAACAAAAGCTTAATTCTTCATAAATAAATGAGGAACAACAACATTCAGAAGTTCTGACGTTTGGCTGCATATAGACATCACCAGAGGTTCGCTAAAATTTGCAGCGTAGCAAAAGGTGTTGAAAAAGTGATACTAGTGACTGGATTCAAGACAAGTGGCTTAAAATAAGTGAGGGTTATAGGGAAGCCTACATCTTTAATGGTGATGAAACGGGATTTAAAAAAAAATGTTTCCAGATAAGACTTTGAAATGTAGGCGTAAGGATGAAAAGTGCGTCGGTGAGAAATGAACAAGACAAGTTTGTGCTGATATGGAGGTGTTTGTGCTGAAGCGGCGGTTATTAGCCACACGGAAATACAAAAGCCCAAAATGTTTTAGAAACATTAAATCTTTACTTGAGAGATATCGAAAAAATACGCACGGATGATTGCTAAAGATATTGGAAGACGAAATACGGACATGAAACGATGAATTAAAGAAAAAGGGTGGAAAGGTTCTTTCATTAGTAGGTAAACTAATAACTGTACAGCACTCGCAGACATCCAACGACTCAAACAAATTAAACATATTTTTTTACCTGCGATTATTACTATGTCCTCTTACCGATTGATTAGAGCCTCATCAAATTCCTCAGAGGCGACTACAAAAAGAAAATGTTGCTTCGACTCATTGAAGAAAGACAAAAATTAAATTTATACGATGCAGTGCGCCTTCTTGTCAAAGCATGGGACTTGATGAGGCCTTAAACTGAAAAACGCGTTTATGCATTCCGGACTTTTACTATTACAAGTTGTAATAGTAATCTTAGTTTGGCGACGAAGATTACGATAAAGAAGACAATCTACCTCTAAGTGAATGGATAGAACATTTTATTGTTTCACCGTCCCTTCAGCCTGCCAGAAAAACCTAATAGGTTTGAAACCCGCGTTATCACAGGAGAATTTGAGAGATAATGTACAACACGAAGAGCAGTTTTGGATTGGTTGTCAAGATGCCTAGCACGGTATCCGATGCTGCTAAATGCTGTTGCTTGTAGCCCGTATAAGATATGTTTTTCGAATAACATTAAAGTCGTTTTTCGCATCCTAGCTTTCAAACTTTACGATCTTTCTAATCAGAGTGCTTCAGATTTCTTTGCGCCATTGTATTCCTTTTACCTTCTGTCTAAGTCTTTCGTGGCCTCCCTCTTCCTGCTGTCAGGATCGGTCCAGTCTAGTAATTATTTTTTGCCATCTAACATTGCCCATACGGCCCCTACCATTATATCTTCTTACATCAGTTGCGTCCTTTATAGTGTAACATATATTCATTCTTTCTCTTATTTCTTCATTTTTAACCCTGTCCTGCAGTGTAAGCGTACAGCACCTTCTCCAGTATCCCATTCCTATTTCCTCATATGGTCCGTAGTTTCCCGCACTTCAAACCAATATGTTACAATATATTTCACTATTGTCTTATAGGCATACGTTTTAATTTTTGTTTCGGGCCTTAGTTAATTGTTCAATAAAGTGGAGTATAACTGTCCGGTTACTTGTTCCCTTGTCTTGTACGATTTTTTAAATCCTGCCTCACGTGTGCCGTCTTCATGACACCAAGGTATTTGTATGAATCTGCTCCCTCCGTTCCAACGATGTATCTCTGCATTAATTAATTCTCTACGGTAATTTATTCGGTCTTATTTGTATTTATCGTTAAGCCCCATTCAACTTTCGCCCTAAATGGCTTTTGCTCGTAACGGGATGTTAAAAAAAAAAGTATATACTTTGGTTGTTCTTGGCGTTCGGTATGTGAAGTATCAGAAAGTACATTAGTGGATAACTGCAATAGTTAACGACCTCTTCTGCTCCAGTCCAAGGTCGCATGGGCACCTGCAGTTACATAGAGATACAAATACCCCTGGTATGGTGTCGAAACGCGGGGGCGGGGACACCACAGATGATCTACTAAGGCAATGTAGGTTACACATTCTCAAGGTCAAGTAATCAGTTATTCACGAGGTAGGTCTACACTGGAAACGGTGTGATTATCTGTAACGTAAAAATATAAAAATTATAAGTAAAATGAATTAATTATCATAAATTTTATTGGTAGGTTACATTTATAAATTTTAGAATAATTAACATAAGCGACTGATGAAACTCTCAGCTAATCATTGTTTATTATTAAAATTAACAGTATTTTAACATTCGTGATAGTGTCAAGTAGAGAATGGTAGTTGGTGATGAGTGTCAAGTAGGTGATGAAACTCTCAGCTAATCATTGTTTATTATTAAATTTAACAGTATTTTAACATTCGTGATAGTGTCAAGTAGAGAATGGTTTTTATCCTTTATGTAGTCAAGTTTTTTTTTTTCAGTTCTTACGATTTTCTACTCCAGTATCATATACTAGTAGTCTTGTAGTTTTAGCCTATAGATGAGTGGTGGCTAGACGTTTTGCGCTGATCCACTGTTGTTACTGTGTATATTCGGCGTGCCACACTGGCGAGGGGGGGGGCGAAACGTATAAGCAAACATTAAGTCATGTTTAAGGAGGTTTCTGATTGAAATAAAGGCTGCCCCCTTTCCAATCAACCACTATATTATTATGCTATATTTGCTACTATGTTGTAAATTATCCACTAATATGCTTTCTGATACGTCATATAGGCCTTACCGAACATCAAGAACAATCACAATCTATACTTTTTTTAACATCCATTACGAACAAAAGTCATTTAGGGTGAAAGTTGAATGGGGTTTAACGATAAATACAAATAAAACTGAATAAATTATTGATGTAGTAAAGGCTGTAACTACTACCTGTACGAATTAGATAATTTTTAAAACTTTACTTGTAATATTTTTCATTTTCTGTTTAATTTTGCATTTTGTTGTCCACGATTGTGTCCGTGTATTTGAATAAAATGTAATGAACTATTTTCGACAAGAGAACACTAACATTTAGATTTTAGATATCCAATTTTTAGATTACAAAAAAATTATCTAAAAATGAGTGTAGCGTAGTTGGACGTATACATTACGTAGTATTTCTTTCTGTGTCGTCTACATTTTCGCAACCCACGACGATATTAACGTAGCTTATGATGAAGCCATGTAATCACAGTTTTTAAATTCAGACTGGGGGTGTAGTGGGCTTACGCTAGTAAATAGAGTATTACCGTTACAAACTAAAACATTACAGTTATAAATTTATTAAACTATATCAAAAAGAGTTAACAATAAGCACACAAATATTGTTTAATATTACATAACTGAAATTAAAAACTAATACTTTTAGTTTCACAGATTTATAAATAAAGAGATTATATTATTTTTGTTGTTGTTAAATTTTCAATGTAAGTATTTGTGTAATGTAAGTTTTGAGTCTGCATATTTTTTGTAGTTTCTTCTATGTTTGTAGTAATTTGTGAACTGGCATCTCACGTAAGACATCTTACCAACAAATATTATTTTAATTTTATTTGTAATGTCAGTTTTACCAGTTTATTTGTTTATTTATCAGTTTATTTATTTACATCTTTATTATACATTTATTCCATTTATAAATATGGAGCCCCCTAAAGAAAATGGTATCTTTGAATTTAGCCCCTTCTGAGAAAAGGCACTGCATGCCATTGCCATTATTTTAAGTTTTTCTGAGATCTTTCCTTGTTTCTGGCTTGAATTAACACTGGTTCTTCCTCCTGGTCTTCTTGACTGGAGGTATTATGCCACTGTGACTACTACTAACGGTCTAGCTGTAGCTACTCTCGATCGTAATAGCCTATACTAGTAACGGACGTGTCTGTGGCAGCTATATGTTTACATGTATTCATTTCAGCGTAACGTTTTCTAAACCGGTTCTAATCCGTGTTTACCACCGCCCAGTTTACAATAAGTTTAGTCAGATTTGTAGTAAGCCTATAATTTTCCTTACACGTTTAAGCGACACCAAGTAAATTTTTAATTTATTGAAATTTATTTAATTATATTATTCCTTACGCAGATAGGAACAGAAACCGTTGTTTGAAGACGTTTTTACATAGGCTATCGTAGCGAAGAATGGATCACCAATTTTGGGTCTGTATCGGACAATCGTAGGCATGCTGTCGGTATTTTTAGTATGTACGATTTTTCTTCCACCACAATTTTTTCGGTTACGGCATAGAAGAAGCAAACATGTTCCAGGACGGTGGTTCCCAACCGGTGGTACGCGTACCACTAGTGGTACGCGGAGGGATCCAAGGTAGTACGCAAGAAAAACTAGCTAGTAAAAAGTATTTACTGTACTCAAAAAATTAAATACATAAAAATTTATGTTCAAAACAACAATCAATTTTCATCGGGCATGATTTAAAACCATTACCCATATAAAAACACAACCTAAACACTTCGCGGTAATATTTCATTAGAATCTAACAGGATGTGTATTGAGTGTGATTTAAGGTTACAAATTGTATCAATAGTACCTGACATTAATTGTCTGGTACAAAATAAACAGCAACAAGTTTCACAGTAATTATTTCCTTTTTGATATGTTCTTATTTTCAGTATTAACAAGAAAATCTGTAATGAAAGTAATCAACTGTCTTTTGAAAAACTTTATACTTCATTTTAGCATAGAACCAACCGGAAATTAATTTTAAAAATCAGTTCCCGTGTATTAAATTCCATTTATTAGACTTAAATAATTACATTCATACGTGCTTAGATTTTTCTTGTATAGGCTATATATTTTATATTATTATTAATAATAACAAAACTTTTACAAGAATATATTTTTATTATTTGTGAATTACAATGTTTCAATAGTATTCAGCTATCATCATCAGATATGAAATTAATAAATATAAAAATTGTTTAAAACGTTTTTTATATTTAATTGTTTAAAACATTTTTGTATTGAAACATTGTAATTCACAAATAATAAAAATATATTTTTTTAACAAGTTTTGTTATTACTAATTATAATTTGAATAATTATACATAACTAGGAATAATAAGATATACTTTTCATGTTGTATCAAGGTTTTTATTGAGAAACCCCCAATAACCTTTCATTAAGCTCCGGTGATATTCGCAATGAACGCGGAAGACCAGAGTGGTACGCGGGTCCGGAAAGTTTGGGAACCACTGTTCCAGGAGATACCAACATTTTTGTTAAAGCTGTTAAAAATAATAAAGCGTGAACAATAATAAATAACCTTTGAGATGTACGTTTGAATTGAATTGAACTTAAAAATAAAATATTTTCTTAAGAGCCATCTTGTCGGATGAAGCAGTGGTACGGTGTCGTCTACAGACGCTGCCGGCTATATTGTAGAACCAACGTATTTGTTAATTCGTCATCAACGGTTGTGGTACTACGTAATGTACTACAGCCTGGTTGGGGAAACATTTTTCCTTAACTCAAAATTTTCACTTCGTATCTTCGTGGGGGACGACGGGTTTTCGCCAATTTTATTGAGCGGTTCCATTTTATTTAACAATAAATGAAAGAAAAAAATTGTCAGCATTGGGTTATTAATATACATATTATACGATAATATCGTATGTGAAAACGGGTGAGGAGAAACAGAAAATAATGACAGATTTTGATGACGAAAAATAAGTAACAAAAATCACACACTAAATTAACAGGCGAAAGCAGGGACAAATGACCTAACCGATGTAGCAGGCTACTGAGCAACAGCGTGGCGTGACGGATCCTTGAAACAGTGGCACACCAGCGGGCGATATCCGATAGCAATGATTTGTCTGTTGTTTAAGCTCATCAGCCTGTGTGCGTTGTCATGTATTTTCACTCTTTAGTGGTAATATTTTAAAAAAAAATTTTTTTTTAATAATCTGTAAGTAAAATGTATTTATTGTGTTTTGTATTATTTTTTTGGTCGAAAGATTTTTATTTATTACTTTAAAGAAGTGTCCAAATTGTAACTTGAAGTTCACGAGTTTAAATTAACTATTTTAGGTGCTGAGATATCAGAGACATTGAGTGCCGACTCTCCCCGGTGAAATAACATCCCACAGAATAACAAAACACAGGACGTGTTCAGAGGTCCTGAGTCACATCTGAAGCTTAAGGGACGTTACGGAGCAGACACGTGGAATTTATAAGGTAGGGACGATTTATATATATTTTTTGGAGTACTGCACAAGGAAGTTAAACTTATTTTATGATTTTATGAAAATAATTATAGACATTTAACTTAAGAATAGAAGGATATAGACGCTAAATGTAGCAAGCAATCCGATGAACAGATAGACATCCTTCTTTAGAAGTTAGTGTTTTTAAGTGATTATGTTGTTTTAAAATATGTAGCTAGAACAGAAATAAGTATTAGATGTCTGTTTACGAAGGTCCTCATTTTCTATAAAGTATTTAAAAATAGGTTTTGTTACACTTCAAATGCTCGTACGATTTCATCTGTCCGATCATCAGTAGGCGTATAACATCGTGATTAGTAGTCACGCAAGTTATGATCTTACTCCTATGATTTATAACAGGCGTTTCCAAACTACGGCCCGCGAAGGGTCTTTGTCCGGCCCGCGGCAACCCGGCCGATGCTGTATGCAGTTTTTAAATAAATCGTCAAAATACTTCAAATATTATATCATTTTACTAAATCACTAAACAAGAAATAAGTTCAGTAAAATGTTATAGCCTACTATTTTGTATAAGTTTAAAACATTTACGTGGTTAATGTGCTTGTTCGTCTGGCTGCCTTGAATGAAAAAAAAAGTTTTAAATGTGTGTGTGCGCGCGCGCATGCACGTGCGTGTGTGGTTGGCCCGCCTGACTTCTAAGATTTTCAATTCGCCCCTTAAGTGAAAAAGTTTCGAGACCCCTGATCTATAACAATCGTTTTGTTGGAAATACACTTTTGAGTACTTTCCTTCCTGGAACAGTTATAGTCCTTTGTAATGTAATTTATCCATTGGCACTGCTACATTTTACATGACCAAACAGAACTATTTTGTGTTGAGGAAGGATTAGTGCGTCAGATACAGTATACTTTTCTCAGTAAATTCATGTGCGATATACGTAACGAGCACTCCGTCATAGGCAGAATGACAGTAACACTTTACGTTCTAAATAGTGGAAATTGAAAGTTATAAAACTGAAGTGAATTAGATTGAGCAGCGAATCGATGAATATTATTGTAATATAGATTAAAAGATTTCGAGACATTTTTTAAAAATTGATTTACGAATTGTTCTTATGGACATATCGAACTGTGCTCTCAGGATCGAACATAAATATTGTCCAGTATTTCAATCGAAGGTACAATGCCGCACATTGTATAGAAGAAGAATGAAGAAAAAAATCACTGATGCAACTAGAATCACTGCACTGTACTAGTTTCACATCCACTCCACATTTGCAAAATGCGTACTCACTTAAGATTGGGGAGAACGGCCCCACCGAGTTGACAATGTAAAGTTTTAAATATTAAGTTTGTTTATAGTACCAAGCCACTTGTATGACAATCAAATAAACAACGTTACTCACCGTCAGAGGCTTAATTCTTATATTTGCGATGTTATATTAGACTCAACATGTTTCGGGACAGCTTGTCCCATCCACAGGAGTAAAAAACATATTCTTCAAATCTCAATAGAGGATGAATCGTCGAACATTATAAAATATCAAAATCCAAAACACACATTGAATAAATTAATGAAAACCACAACTGAAATAAGCCCCCCTCCATATTTGCAATAAGGGACAGTATATGAACGCTCTCAAAGAATTCGAGATTTACAAAGCTTATAATAATAGTGACACCAGGCCATTTGTTTTGAACGATCAACTAAACTTTAAGTCGAATGCTTTATATGATACCGCACTGCGACATCTTTCGAGCGATGAGTGATTTTACTTAGTGCGCGTTCAGCTGGCGTGAGGTGTGCACCTTGGACCCTATACGTGCGCCCACGGATACTAGAATACACGGTAGGGGTCACGGGGTGTGTGCGCAGTAGCAAGCCGCACCGCTGACGTCACCGCGAACCCAGCCACCGCTCCACTGCCATAACCTATTGTGTTGTTACTGCGTTTATGAGTGAATACAACGTTGTTTACGTGAGTGTAAATTCTTATCGGTGATTGACGATTAAGTGCAGAGTTACGCTGCAGTTATCAGTGTATTGAGGGGTTTTTGAGAGTAAGTTTGAAGTTGTTTTGAGTGAAAAATAATGGTTTGTTGTGCGATCGCGAGTTGTACTAACCACGGCAGACAAGGAAGTAAGTTGGGAATTAATTTTCATACATTTCCTAAGAACAATGAGACGAAACAAAAATGGATAAATGCTTGTAAACGTGCCGATTCGTTTTCAGTTGATAATGCTCGTGTGTGCTCAATACATTTTGCTGATTCTGATTATGAAAGGGATTTGAAAAGTGAACTGTTGAATCTTCCTCCGAAACGCAAGTTGAAGCCTGATGCTGTTCCAACTTTACATCTCCCATCCTCCAGTGTTGATTTACGGGGTAGTAATGAGCCTAATAATGAGAGAGAAATTCGGGCACAAAAACGAAGTTACCGTAAAGAAGTAGAAGAGATTTTACAGGTAAATATATTACCAACTAATGAAGAAACTACTAGTAGAGAAAACATCAACTATGAAAACAAACAATGCTGTAAATGGGACACTGTGGGCTTATGTCAAAAATTAGAAATTATGGAGAAAGAAATAAAAGAACTTAGGCAAAAGAATACAAATTTACAGGATCGTCTCTCTCGGTGTAATGATGAGTTACTTAAAACAAAACATTCGCTAAAAGTGGTTGAGGGTTCTTTTTCTGACTGTCAACAACAACTGGTTATGAAAGGACGGTGCACTAATTGGTCATCTGAAGATATTGCAAAGGCTGCGACTTTACGTTGTATATCTTATAAAGCGTTATCTTTTGTCAGGGATGTATTGAAATATCCTCTTCCTAGTGAAGTCACTATTAAAAGAAGACTCAGGCAGTTTAGCATTCCACCAGGTTTTATTGATTTAAGCCTTACTGTCATGAAAACCCAATCAAAGCTACTAACTACATTTGAAAAAGACGTAATTCTTAGCTTTGATGAAATGAAAGTTAACAGTGACTTATGTTTTGACCAGGTAGAGGAGATTATCAGAGGACCCCACAACAATGCTCAAGTTGCGGTCATCAGAAGTTTAGTAGGAAAATGGATGCAGCCCATTTATTATAACTTTGACACGGCCGTTTCTAAGGACTTGTTGACTGAAATGATTAAAGTCATAGAAAATGTTGAATTTAAAGTGAGAGCAATTGTGTGTGATATGGGGCCATCAAACAGAAAACTTATAGGGAATCTAAAGGTTACATTTGATGACTCAGGATTCGAAAATCCATCAAATCAAAACAGAAAAGTATGGGTTTTTTGTGATGTGCCTCATGCCTTAAAACTGTTAAGGAATCATCTGCTTGACGATGGTTATCGACTTAAATCTGGTAGTTTGCTCACAAAAGAAGCGTTCATTAAGTTAGTTGAACTTCAAGACACCGGCGTAGATTTACAATACGCTCATAAACTAACCATGAACCACTTGCTTGTTGCTGGTACGGAAAGGCAAAATGTAAGGAAAGCAGCTGAGCTGTTTTCTCTCACTGTAGGACAAGCCATCTGTCATAACCTTCCTGAGTTCAGTTATGTTGGTGAGGCTGTAAAGGTCATAAACAATGGATTTGATGTGCTGAACTCCAGAGCTCCTGTTGATGGATATAAATTAAAAAGTGCATACGGAAATTGTTTACCAGAACAAGATGGCGCGTTAGACAAGCTGTATGACCTCATTCTCACAATGAGAGTAATAAAACACATACCAAAAGGAAATGAGAAGAAAGAAAAGAGTAAATCCAAAAAAAAAAGAAAAGAAACCTACTGATGATTTGCTCCCTTTTCAGAAGAGGTTTTTAATGTCTATAAACAGTCTACGCTCTTTGTTTAAGGAGTTAACATTGGAAGGCTACACGTACGTCATGTCATCAAGATGCAATCAGGATATACTTGAGAGTTACTTTTCTAAAGTAAGAGGATTGGGGAGATTCTACGATCACCCTTTGCCTACCACCGTCTCCGAAAGAATCAAGTCTTTGATTTTGAGCCGTAATGCGAGGGAACTCATATCAGGTGGCACATGCAAGAATGAGAAAGAAACTGATATTTTAAGTGCTAATACTTTGTCGGAAACTGAAGATACGACTGTAGAACCGTCATCTTCTAAGAAACAAGACACTTCATGTCTACAGGAAAGCTTAGACAGCGAGTGCGAGAACAAGGAGGTTGAAGAAATCATATCAGAAGTGGGCGACATTTTTGAGAATTGCACCGAATACGAAGAGGAAAATGTTCCAGATTTGAAGGAAAATGTTGAGTTGTTAGAGATGATTGCAGGATATGTTGCTTATAGAGTTAAACGTAAACACCCCAAATTAGCACATTTGTATGGTAACACAACTGAACACGTAAATTTTTCAGGAAAGAACTGGCTTCAAACAATTTCAAGAGGATCTTTAATGAAGCCAACAGAACGGTTCATGGAATTCGCTTTGAAAATGGAAAGAAAATTTCAACGATTCCACGGCAATTCCATTGATGGTAACCCAAAAGTTTTTGTAAGATTAAAGGACGTTATAAACGCGAAATATCCAGGAATAGAGGACTTTGCTGTGATGTGTTTTGTAAGGACCCGCACTTTCATCAGAATGAAAGCTATCAACAAGAAAAAAAAATGCAAAGGTAATAAGCGAACTGAGGGTGAACAAAGACAAATAGTGAAGAAAATGAAAAAAGTTGCAACATAACTTTCCAGAATAAAGAAAAGGAAACACGTTAGCCTAATACAGTTAAAGGCTTTGGTGTGAAAGTAGAAAAGTTGATTTATATTATGTATATAAATATAATTGATATGTACAATTTGTAAAGATAAATTAAAATTTACTGTTTTAAAGAGTTTCAAATGACATTATTGGGGGTTTCTCCGTACCACAGGTCTATGTGGTCTAAGCCTGTGCGAGCCTCTTCCCCCAGCAAAAAAAAAGTAGGCCCTCCGAGATGGTGAAAGAGGTTGACGTCCTTCGGAGGCTTTATACTAGCATTTCACCGACCATAGAAAAAATATATTTGTTTATTTAACTAATAAATAACTTAGTAATAATAATAATACACTAAAACATGAAAAATCTCGATTATATTCACAAACGTGAATGAGTTAAACATGTGCGCGCGGTGTGCCTATAAGATTCTATGCGGTGGGGCGAAGCGAGTGGGTACGCGGTGACGTCACCGCTCACAGTCCACCTGCGCGTGACCCCTACCGTGTATTCTAGTATCCGTGCGTGCGCCTAATGTTGTGGTTTTCATTAATTTATTCAATGTGTGTTTTGGATTTTGATATTTTATAATGTTCGACGAGTCATCCTCTATTGAGGTTTGAAGAATATGTTTTTTAATCCTGAGGATGGTACAAGCTGTCCCGAAACATGTTGAGTCTAATATAACATCGCAAATATAAGAATTAAGCCTCTGACGGTGAGTAACGTTGTTTATTTGATTGTAAAGTTTTTCCTTCGTTCATGTTTTTCTTCTTGTAAATGGGAACATTGTACGTTATTTTTCTGATTCTTCATGAAATATAATTCTTTGCCTTTTGTAAATTACACACGTATGTGTGGGGTTTTTGTGTTACTCATAAGTACTGCAATTTCAACACGATCAAATCTTGGGCATGGTGATTGGGGATAAAATCTTATTAGAACATGATTTATCTCACACACACACACACACACACACACACACACACACACACACACACACACACACACACACACACACACACACACACACACACACACACACACACACACACACACACACACACACACACACACACACACACCAGTTGTGTGCGTGTTAAAATAGTTAATATATTCAGGAGTTTTGCTTGTGTTACCAATTCCAGTACAAATGCGTTGCGCAAAAACCTCAGCCCCTCTCACCCAGAAGAAAATTCGTTATACGCCGCTGACTTAAGAGAATAAAACATCAGAATAACTACGGGTGTGTGGGAGGAGTAGGCAGGCTACCCCCATGATCCATCAAATTAGCTTAACTTGTAACTTACCTATACGTAAGGGTTTGGTTATTAGTTAATAAACCTAAATATGTAACACTGAAGTCTTCGTAAGTGTATCAGAGCTGGCGGGCTTTCGTGTAATAATTTTTGTCAATCGTGTGTAGGCTAGTTAATGGGTATCAGATTTTGAGGCTGAGTCGAAGGATTTAAACGCCCGCCTTCGTCACTCGTCTGTGAACTGCAGATCATGTATAATACACGTTTGTGCGCATAAAACAGTGTATTCTGCGGGAATTAATCTGATTCGTGGCAGGCGTGCGAATATTTGGCTCGCGGTACGTTTGTTTATTTTTAAGTGCGCGTGTGCGAATAGAGTTCAGCGGCCGGCACCTTGTACCCGGACTGGCCGCCAATAAAACTATACATAGTGACAAACTGATAGGTTTAAAAAATATTTATTCGACCCACGCCATGTGCGCACGCTTAGTCGACGGCACCGATAAGCGTGAGCAGCGTATAGCGGGTCGCGGTTTAACACACGTCGTTTTTATTTCTCTTAAAATCAAACGTTTCGCGTATATTACATGAGGCATCCTCAGTTGCTAGACTGAGACTGAGCCTGAGCATCCACCCCTATGTAGACCTCACCCAATAAACCTGTATTTCAAAATAATTTATTGTATTTTTTTGGTGGGTTATTGGATGGGGAGGACTTTGTTGTAACTTTTTGGGCGGTGCTTATTGTAAGCCTATAAATAAGTGTGGGTCAACAAGACTTTATGCTCAGCCACTGACTCATTTGGCTCATCGTAGTATGGGCGAAATGTTTGGTTTTAATAGAAATATAACGAGGTTATACCGAAAAACAGTGTGTTGTTGTCAGCAGTATATACGCGAAGTGTGGCTTTCAGTGGTGTCGTTTATGGTTCATTCTAGTATGTAGCCTATTAGTAGAAAGTTTTGAGGCCTGTTTAGGTAGGTGGGTAGAGGAGCGTACTCAGCTGGATTCCATGGGGGTACTCCTCAACGGCGATTAAATCTTTATAGTAACCTGCAGTGTCCCTGGCTACCACTATATTTACAAAATCCGAGGTTTTGCAAACTATGTGCCTAAACAAGTTGCGGTCACGAAAAAAATTGTCGTGTTTATTGTCACGTTGCAAAAATGCCGTTTTTTGGTGTGAGAAAAAATATTAAATATTATTATACTCGGGAGCACATACGAAGGCGAGATCTATCAGCTGCGCAGAGGCAAGAGAAAATATCACGTTTTCTGTCAGCTAGTAAGAGCCGGTCAATCGTTTCGCTTACATGAGAGCAGTTCGTGACGCTTTTGTTGTCGCAGTGAATCACTCTGTCTCTCCCCCCTCTCACTCTCCTCCCTTACTGTCTCTCTTTCGCTATCTAATGTACTCCCGAATATAAAACATTCGTATAGGATATACAAAATAAATCAAATTCTATGTTCATATGCGTGAACAAGTCACTTCAGTCCAAAGAGTATTTATTTTTTGGGCCCGAAGAAAGGATTGTGTTGGAAAAAAATTATGAGTTTGTTCGTGTGGTTAGTTATGCTAATTCCGAATCAATTTTCAAAATGTTGACAGAAATATGCGCAAAAAACTGAAAAAACGTTGTGTAGTGTTGGTTTGGTAAGTTGAGTAAGAACGTTTGGCCGAATATGCAAAAGTGTCCTTCCTTCTTCAGCGTCCAAATATCCAGTGTTGACATTTCACTCGTCTACTTGTCCCTATTTTGAGTCGTGTGCTCCCATCACGAGTCCAAGTGTCTTTTCAGGTGGTCCCCTCGTCTCAACTATGGTCTTCTTCTGTCTCTTTTATAACAGAGGATTCAACTAAACCCTAGAAATACGTTGTATTACAAGCAGATTTTAGTTTGCAATAAAACGTGTATAAAGAGCGATAGCCTATGTAAGTTTGGTGATAGTTCGTCTGAAAAAATTTTACGTATTTTTCATGGAGCATACGTATTAAGAACAGCATAAAATTAGAAAATATCCACAATGTAAAAAACACCTTTGAATTCATAAATAAAATTAAAGATATGGAGATTACACCTAGTTAAAAACTTGTCTCGATGGACATTGTCAATTTATATACAAATATTCCGGTTTTGGAAACATTAAAAATTCTAAAGGTAAATTTAACTACAACAGGTATTCTAAACAAAAAACAGATAGATGAACTCCTATCTTTGTTACAGATTATAGTACAGCAAAATTATTACACTCATGACAACAAGTATTTTAACCAAGAGGAAGGTTTGGCTATGGGTTCACCTCTAAGTGGACTTTTGGCCGAAATATATATGAACTATTATGAGAATAAATTTTTATTGTCTGACTATAACCGATTCTATGATAAAATTGTTTCTTATACACGGTATGTAGACGACACCTTCATAGTATTTAATGGCACTCATAGACAGGTGGATATGTTTTTCAAATTTATTAACGAAATTAACCACAACATAAAATTTACTATGGAAATGGAAACCAATAATGGCTTGAACTTCCTCGATGAATTGGTGTTAAAAAGAAACAACCATTTCGGTTTTAAAATATACCGAAAACCTACCACAACAGACATAGTTATAAATGCTAAATCGAATCATCCATACACACAAAAAATGGCGGCATTTAATGCACTAGCACATAGACTAATAAGCGTACCAATGAATACGGAGGATTATAAGGAAGAATATAACATAATAAAACACATAGCCTTGAAAAATGGATATAACACAGAAATTGTGGATAAAATGATACATAAACAATTATGGAAAATAAATGGTGACAATAATAAAGTTAAAAATACAACACAATATGTCTCAGCATTATATACGAACATACTCCCCAACATAATAAAAAATTATATATAAATGTTTCATTCAAGACCATAATCTAAAAAATATACTTAAGCCACGAAAACCAATAACTTTGGAGGAATGTTCAGGAGTATATAGAATCCAGTGCAGTGAGTGCGATAAGTTCTATATCGGACAAACGGGGAGGAAATTTATCGAGAGATTTAAAGAACACCTACCAAAAAAGAAACCCCAAACCACCTCATCAAATTACGCACTCCACCTAATAAACGAAAACCATAATTACACCGGATTCAAAGAGAACATGGAGCCGATACATGTTTGTAATAAAGGTCATTTCCTGAATGCTTTAGAAGAGTTTGAAATATAAAAGGCATCCAAAGTAAATAAAGAGCAGTTACTCAACGATCAGCTATCATTTAAATCCAATAAATTATATGATACCGCGTTGATGATGAGCAATTAAGCACGAACACGGGCTAGTTGACGATCGGAGGTCGACCGGTGCACTGAGTCGCTTTTAACGTGTTCATGTGTTTGTGTTATATGTTAATTTATTCAGTGATTTTTGTGCGTGTGTTTTTATGTATAAACATTTTAATCATTTCGACGACCCCTATGTATTAGGGGAATAATAAAATTTTTTACTGTACCTGAAGATGGGGATTTAGTCCCTGAAACATGTATGTAAAAAACTGAGATCGCATAGTGGATTATACAAGGTAAAAAATTCTTAAGTTTTTCATGGAGTTTCACGTTGCAAAAAAGTGTATTCAGGAAAGTGTGGTGCATGAAGATTTATAAAACGTGTTTACAGATTTTGAGCCCGAACTTTGTAATCGCTCAGCACAAGGAGAAGTGTAGAGAAGACGAGTTTTGTAAATTTCTTGGCTGCCAGTGGCCACCGTCTAATGTCATTTAATAAGGTTGAGTTACGTAATGTTGGAAAAATTAATCATTTCATACATGAAGAGCCAAAAATGACACACTCCAGAACGTCGTAGAATGATCGAGAAAAGTGGTACAGAAATTATTTATTAAAAATTTGCGGTAATCTAAAGCCCAGCCTTAGTGTTAGACGTCTTAGGAATATAGTTTTGCAGTGATTAGCTAAGGTATATTAATTGTTTGTTTATTTTTAATTAATGATTTTACTTGTTTTTAACGAATGTTATCGTTTATTGTGAATAGTGTTTAGTTGTCTATTGAATTTAGTGTCAATTGTATAGAAGTCTAATAAAACTGGGGATTTTTATTCCATCTCATATATGAAATTGAGTTTTTGTTTCAATTGTTACGAAACTGTTCGCGGTTGTACGTAACGTACGCTTACAGTTGATTCCTTGGGTTGTGAGTGATAAAACAAATAATCAATTAGACGAAAATTCGAATTCGTAACGGATCACGGCATCTGGCTGACAGGACGCGATCGCGAATACAGTTGCAGTGCATTGGGGGGGGGGGGGTAAACCCATGTTACTAAAAATATAACGTTTCACAGTGCTAAGTAATAATTTCTAAAAAGCCTGTCAGACAACAGAAAGGACACGAAGGTTCGCGCGCATAACACAGGATGGACTGCGTAACGAAGATACGTGTGCAGCATTGCAAGTCATAAGTACAGAAGGTTGCAGCAAGGTGCAGCAATGTTGCGCGCCATACTTCTGGTGGACAAAATTAAAAGCCAACGACGATTTTGAAAATTCCGCCTATTAAAGCGCCTTAATTATACTGGATTATCGTATTTATAGTGCAGTTTTTGAATCGTGTCGGACGTGTCTCGTTTTTAGTAGGCCTAATATTCGAAATAGGCCTATAATCAAATTCACGACTTTTGAAACTTTTTAACTTAATTTTTTGTGAGGCTACCATTGAGTTATTCTTTCATTAAGCATGCGATTAAAAAATTTTAATGTCACTAATAAAACGACGGATAGTATTTTACGAATGTGAAAATAGAAAAGTATGTATCAAATAGTATTTACCGAGTAAAGAAACGTAGGTCTATACATTACTTAAGTGCGTTGCGGAAGGAGTGTTTCCGCTGAGCTACGAAAACTCTCATATAGGCCAACAAAGTCATATCCACTCACGTCTGTAAATCCTGGGAATAAAATAAAAAAGGAATAGAAACAGCGTGATATGGTGTAGTGTAGGAGATCGCCTGGAGAAAGCATAATACGGTGAAGGGAACGCCCGAGACTGACAACACCGTCCTCTTAGAAACTAGAACGAGTTTCAAGGAAATAATTGTAAAACGCAGTCCGAAAGAAATAATTTACTTGTAGGCTACCCAACACGGTGTTTTAAATGTAACTTAAAATAAGAATCTGTAGGATTGTATAATTGTATTCTTTCTTTAGTTTTGAGGGCGTTTCTTTGATTTAAACCAATTTCGGTCCGATAAAGGACTTGATTTCTGATATGACCCTCACTTATAATCCGTACCCTTCGGCCGTAGGGCTACCTTTTTTGAGCAAAACGCGCATAGGATTTATGAAAAATTTTGCGTTTTCTTTTTTTAAAAAGGTGGCAAAGAACAACAGCAAAAATTATATATGTAGTGTATGTGTGTGCGCATGCGCGCGCACGTGAAAAATTTTCTCCATATACTAATGCGTATTAATAAAGGTTAATATGATTTAGAACTAGTGAAAGTGGTATAATAAACTCCGTCATTGTATGGTAGCAGGGTGTGGACTGTATAAATACATTTCTTTATAATAGCTTCATCTTCTATATTTTAGAATTATTTTTATAACTTAGTATATAAAATAGTTAAAATAGTTAGGACACTACAAATATATAGTTGGGGGGGGGGGGAGTTGTAACGCTCCTCAATCGGTTCTGGATTCGCGTACGAATGCATATGCCAACCGATTTCTGTACTTACAGAGAATTAGATGGTTACCATACAAGATGCGTAGATCACATTCCGTTGGATTGTATGACCGAACGGATGAATGGTGTAAACGAAATCATAAAGAGAGGCAAGGGAGGCGGAGAGCGTCACAGAGGATTAGCCGATTTTGCGTGATGCGTTAAGAACAAGAAGTAGACCTATGACTGACTTTAATAAAATAGGTCTCCAATCAAGCAAGCAAGTATAGGTCTATACGCAAGCAAGGAGAAATGGAAAATGCTCTGTTACTCAACGGAACATTCATATATACGAAACCCAGGTTGGAGAGTTCTGGAAACCACGACCAGTACCAGCGAACCCTCACGTTAGTAAAGTGTTGAAGCATCGTTTTTATCCCACCAATTGGCTGTATTCACCTGTTGAACTTGGAAGCTCTTACAATATTAACGTTTTAGTATGATTTCAGTTGTTTAGGAATCACTGTTTTGGTATTCCCAGGGGAATATTACTAAATCGTGTCTAATGAATATGCTGAACGATTCGAAAGCCCTCGTAATGGTGGCAGTCCCTTTTCGACATACGCTGGTGAGAATGAGTAGATCTCGACGGAAAACAGGAAGAAAAGGAGTGACGTTTACCTTTATTAGTGGAGGTAACGAGCATATGAGACACAGTCTCGATCAGTGTAACTTTTTTCTTCTTTATTGGCGCCACAGCTCTTGGAGAGACTTGGCCTCCAGTCGTCTCGATTCTCAGCTTTCAGTCTCCATCTTTTTACACCTAGCCTCCGTAGGTCGTCCACAACATTCATCGTTTTCTGGGCCGACCCCTCCTTCAGCGTAACTTAAGTTTTCTTAACTTTTTCGTGAAGAAACGTTTTACTTTGGAAATATTCTGAGGAGAATAATATTCGTGAATGTGACGAAAAGTTCAAACCCTTAAGCTTACATTCACCATTAAGCTGACAGTCTCATATATGTTTTATGGGCTAACTAATTTATTTTGTTTGTGATGAAAAGTTTTTTGTACAATGTATGTATAGTACTCTCCGATTATTAATATATTTATGTTGGGTTTAATGGAATGATATTTACGAATTAATTTTGTAGCGCTCAGCAGGGACCAGAAACACTGAAGAGATTCTTGTATTATGTGGCTAGAGAAGTACGTTTGAAAGAATGCAAGGATTATAAAAAAGGGGACAGACCCGGTGACTTCGGAATATATTGCAATCTCAGCATCGATTTTACAACAGAACATAATAGAATTTAACTGCAGCATCACAAGCCTGCAGGAAGAAAACATGTTTGAAATGGTAGAACGAGCGTATTAATGCAACACTTCACGGAATTCGTATAGTTTCTCTTATCACACCGTACGTAGGCCTATAAGAAAGTGAAAATGGCCCGTCACGTATCGCGGAAATGTATAACTTCGAAAAAATCAAATCATAACGCCGACGTTTGACAATCGATGAATAAAATTATGTGTATTCTAATGTAGACTTTGGGAACATTTAGTTTAAGCGTTTGAGACTGGACGCCATATTGGTCAATGCACTCGTCTCCATAGCAGAACGGCAGGATGCATCTTCAGCCGTGACGTCCTGCCGATATCTAGGTTCAAGCAATCCAAATGGCCTCATTAGCTGTGTAAGTCGACTCCGGAGTAGGCCTACTGCTAACTACATATCCCGGTCGTAAAACGTATGGCTGAAATATTGGTGCTGAACACAATAATTTAGATGGACGGTACTTTTGTTTGCATAAAAGTGAATAGGGATGGCTTTTTAAGTCATTTTATGAAATTATGTAATTAGACTGCAAGTTGTTGCAAGTCAGCCGAATATTAGCATGAGCTAAACTCGATTATTGACAAATTGTAAGCGCTATTGTAGCCTAATCTGCAGAAGAACAAAGTTGTGTCAGGAAAAACAGATCTTGTACGGCAATATTTATTGTAACACAAACATTTAGAAACAAAGGATAGCCACAACTTATAAGAACTGTACAAAGCCTCTGCGACCAAACACAAATAACCTTTAAGAAGAATTGTACGGTCTCAAAGAATAAGAATATGTGTTAGTCTTTGTGTTCGGTAAGGGTGCACCATATCATCTGCCTTTTAACATTTATATTGACTGCGATCCCGGGGTGTGAAATATCACAATTTGATCTATTACGTTTGATTTGTGGCAACGACAAAAATTATAACCAAAGACAGTGTGAGCCGTTTTAACTATTTGGGAAATGATATTCGCAGAGGATTGTGATGTAGATGTTAATGTTAATTTAGGTACGTTCCAGACGATCTGTGGAGTAATTAGAATTTGATTTTTAGAAACAAGGTACATCGACAGACATAGTTACGTTTTCCTAAGGTATGGCGCTATCTGTGGTATCTCACGCGAATGAATTAATAAGAACAACCGTTAAAATACAGACTTCAGAAACGGTATACTTAAGATAAGTTAAAAAACCCACTAAACTTGTCCACGTGCAAGTATGAAGATGTAAGAGAAGAATTGCGAGTTTTCAACTGGAACGATAGATTTGTGGCCATGAATTACTTACGTGCCACGTGAGTGAAACACACACACACACACACACACACACACACACACACACACACACACACACACACACACTTGTTACTACAGTTCTTTTCTTGGTAATTAAGTAACTTAATAAAAGACGATTTTACAATCATGATTTGTTTTTCTTACGTATAGCGTGTTTCGAGCATCAAGCAGTTTGCTCATCGTCATCAGTGTTGTATTTAAGTATTGTGATATAGCTGTGTCCAGGTTGATTGCTGCTGCTGGATCTAGTTGTCTTTTCCTGTGTTATATTGTGAACAGGTGTGGGGTCTAAATTTGTGTTTTGAGTTTTCCAGTGTTTACTGTTTTAAAAATTGTGTCATTTTTGTATTGACTTTAATTTGTTCTGGTATTTGTTTGTTTTATATTTTATGCTTATGTGTCCGTAAGTTTTCCCATATATTCATTATAGTGCGTTTGTGTGGCATACGTTTTATTAGTGTCATGATGCCGATGTCGGGAAATTCGTGTCTTCTATATATTGCGAGTGTAGCTAAATTGAATTTATAAATGTTTGTTTTTTTTGTATGCATTTAGGTATTCAAAGTCATGTTTTTTTAATTGTTTTTTTTTTTCACCTGGCCTATGTAAAGTTTGTTGGAGTTTTTGCGTTCTATTTTGTAGGCTATATTCCATTGTTGATTGTATCATCTTTATTGTATGAGTTATTTAGTATAAGTATATTCTTCTTGTTTGTTTTATAATCTATTCTAATGTCTGTACTTTTAAACAGTTCTGTAAATTGTTAGGTATAAAGTTCGAACGTATAGGCAAGCATTAATTTATGTTTAGGGATGAATTTATAATAGTCTGCTAAAACCAAGTCTGAATGTGAAGTGATGTAAAGCGTTTGTTTAAGAAGATTTACTTGCAATATTTTTTTTGCGCTTCATCTCTGTTGGGCTTTGTAAAACCGACAACGATGTCATAATTGTGTCATATAACATGAATTGAGAGTTTTTGCATTCAGATTGCACTGTGATGTATAAAAATTAAGTTGTATACATTTATTAAAGTACACCAGAAGCAGAAAACAGTAGATCTTCCTTCAAACATTATCTTGTAGTACACGGTTGCTTCCTTTTGATACAGTTCTACTTTTAAAAATACGCAAAATTTAAGATTGCGTAAGAATTGTAAGAATTTATTACAGATGCAGTAAAAATGTAAGACTAAGATTGAAGTAACAAGATTCAAGTAAAAAATGCTTTTTCTTTTGTGTTCCACGCGCGACGTAGGCCTAATAGGCCTATACCTCTGCGGCCACCACTCAATTCAACGGCAGTGCAACCTATTCAAATACAGAAAGTCTAATTTAAAACTGGCCAAAGAAATATGAAAACATATGCCTCTAGAACACAGATATGTGGGCAGTGCCAGCTTGAGATAGGTAAGGGACCTTTGACGTCGCAACAGGTAGCTTTTTGCCAGTGCCGTGACGTCAAGTGGCATTATAAGGAATTAAAGGCGAACTTTGGAGTCCGTGCCGCCCAGTGGTTGGCATAATCTTTTGTGGGTTCAGAGTGTAGCCTCCTCGCAGACCTAACCTAATCTCGTCAGACTTAGTGTTAGCGAAAATCCGTTACTTTTGTAACGTAGCCTGCCCTATATTAGTCGTGAACATTATGAATGGTATTGCAGGAATAATTTTTAACTGAAATAATTCTTTTCCGTTACCTAGAGAATAGAGAGGTTACGTCAATGAATTTAGAGATGCAACTCGGAAAAACAGATTATGTTGAATGCCGTAAGACCATAGTCAGTACCAAAATAGGCAGGCCATGAAATCGGTGGTGTATCAGAGTTGGATGGAGGATGAGACTAGCTTGAAGGTTTGACTCCCCATTTTCCTCAGACAAGGAGATATTAAAGATTTTCCCACAAAATTATTTATGGAAATTAATAAGCCTTATTTTTGTACAAGTAACTGCCTTATTTTAGAAATACCCTACGTTAAGTGATTATGGAATTTCCCTCTGAACCCCCCCGTAATTAGGTCAACCACATGAAACAGTACCTTAAATGGTGGATTGTGGTTGTGTAGGACATACGAAGACGCCAGTGCACTCAAATCTACTCTGCTTGACTCATGTACTGTTTCACGTGCAATTTAATCAGAGTGCGATTTTTTAAAAAATCTAAATGGTTCGATGACTTCAAATTAGCGTACTGATCGATGAGTTTGAAACGGTTATCCACGGTGTATGTAAGACCGCGTCTAACGTATCCAGCTGTGCGATCGTGTTCTTAAATTTTCACAGTTGAAGTTTAGTCTTCAGTTGTGTTCTGGTATTCTAGTAGAAGGGCGGAAGGCTGAAATTTGGCAACACTGCGTCTGAGACAATCGAAGTTCAAGTTTAAGTACTCATGTTCTACGAAGAATTCGTATTCTTCAGTAGTTAACTTTTTCGTTAAATTTATAAATTACCTCTGTTTTTGTGAGTGAAGTGCTTGTAATGTGATGCCAGAGTTACTATGTTTTATGATGCAAGTTTACTGTAACACATGTGGTTAACGTGTTGAGGAGTTGATTAACTCCTATAGTTGTTGAAACGTATTTTGAATCAGTGTTCCCTTGTTTTTAGGACTTTACTAGGATAGTTAATCAATTTTTTTCATTAACCGTTGTTTGTCTTTAATATTTTAATTTGCAGCGTTTTATGTACAATGATAAAACAAACTTGTTTTTATTTGTTCCTATCAGTTAGGTAATCGACATTATAAACGATTATTGTTAATTAGTCTCACTCTGTTTCTTCAATCACATTACCTCGTGTTTGTCGCATACAGGATACCGCCCAATTTCTTTGCTGCCCATAATGGTATCCAACACTTGTCCTCTCTCCTACTCTACCAAGACTATGGTTTTCTGATATGAGATTCTGAACATAAAACATTAGGCAACAGAAATATTAAGTTGCGTATAATACGTATGCAACTGGGTGGATGCGTTCTGAAAGTTAAGATTTTAGTAAGACTAAAATATATATCTTACACTTGCCATTAATAAATGTGTGTGTGGTTCCATTTACCATACGTATGCGCGAAAAGGGAAGGTACAGATTTTATTAATTGTTCGTAGTTTGCTTTTTCTCAGAATTGTGTCCTTTGTCATTTCCTGATTTCCTTTTATGAATAAAGTTTAAAATATTGTGTTAAAATATGGGTGTTGTCGCGTTCACACGTGTCTTTAGCAATAGGCGTAGTGCTTACATTGACACACACCTGGCTTATTGTATATGTTAAGACGCTAATGCTAATTGTAATTTTTTGAACAGCACATTTGTATTCACATTTGTATAGAACAGCAGTTTCTTAGTTTTTATGTATACATACCGCTGCTATAACGTTTTAAGGTTACGAGAAAATTAATGAGTTAGTATCGTCTGAATTAATAAATAATTTTTCATATTTATTAGACCAAAGTAATACTACACCAGTCTTGAATATAGAAAATTATTAATTCGCAAGAAACAAAGACTTGCGGAAACTGCTTTTGAACGGCTGTCAAAATTAAAACAATATGATTAGTGTAAACTAGGACTGTCATTGGGATGGGTACATTACAGTGTTGTCACATTAAACTTCTGCTAGAGCTGGCCATGGTATTCCAGATGAAAGACGTGATAATTGACTTCGTGATAGGAGTCCGACTTCAGAGTCGGATACCACAGTCCTTGAGTTGTCGGCGAGTTCTCGGCATCGTCGTCGCTGGCAAAGTTAAGTCCATGGTTGATGTAGCCGAAGATAAATCAACAGTTAATTACGGTCTGAACAACCCATCCATAATGTGTTTTGTGCAGGACTTACAGGGCATGCTCCCTCCAGCATTTCCTTTCCTGGGCTAGTCTCTTTGCATCCTTATATCGTCTATAATCTGGTCTCTTCTCCGTCCTCTGTTCCGCCTTTCATGTACCAGCTCCTCTAGTGTTTCTACCGTTAAATTATATTGCGTTTACTGCATACAGGATCCCACCCAATTTCTCTTCCTGCCCACGATAATATCCAACACTGTCGTGTCCGCTCCTAGTCTCCCAAGCTCCTCCACTTTCGTCACTTATACTGGCACGAAATCTGTTCCATCCTTCTCCATGCCCACATCTCCAACGCCTGTAACTCCTCTCTCCACCTTCCTCATTGTCTGAATTTCTGCCCCGTATAGGAGCCCACTCCAAACAAAACACTTCACCACCGTCTTTCTCAGCTTCATGTCTGTCTAGGGGCCCGCGCAATATAGAATCTTCCTTTTCTGGTAAGGGCTTTCTTAACTATGGCAGCTCTGCATTTCACCTCTTGACCACAACGCGTTGTCCTCTCTGACTTGACATCCCAGATATTTAAAAACTGTCTGTTCAGTTTTCTCAATTTCAATTTTAACCTGTACAGTCCTGTTCCTTTTGCTTGTGACCATGCCCTTTGTCTTCTATACATTGATTTTCATTCCAAACAAGTATTGTTAAAATCCCTTAGCACTCGGTGTCATCTCTGCAAACAACAACATATCATCTGCAAACCTAATACACTCTGTCCTGCTTAGGCCGACTCGAACTCCTCTTCTCCCCACTAAGACTCCTCTTCTCCCACTATTATTTCTTCCAAGTATATATTAAAGGCCGCGGGAGACATACAATAGCCGTGTCTTACGCCTTTTCCAATTTTGATTTACTTTACTTCTTAAAGCACGGAGAAAAAAAGTATCATGTAGCTTTTACAGAAATGTGGTCATTAGAAAGTAGCATTTTCTGCAGAGTATAGACTATGTAGCGTGCTTAAAATTCACCGGATACGGTGAGTTTAGTAACACAAATACATGAACGCTGTGTTCGTAATGGGGTTTTAAAGTATCTACTTCATAGCAACTCGTGGCTCGAGACTAGTAAAATAAGTAGAGCAAGGAGAATGTATGGAGAAAAGTTAATATACTGAAGAAGTTAATATATGTGTAAATAGTACTGTTAGAAGAAAAAATTACAGAGAGGATGGTCGACGGATTCAAGTGGAAGAAGAACAAAGAAAAGAAGCTTAAGAGAGCTGCATGAAGATACGGGAAATCTTAGAAACGTAAGACAGCAAATCGCGTATCATTAGATCTTTTTGTAAACCGGTCTTGTTATTATTATGGTTATTATTATTATTGGGCACAGTAGTATGTTTGTATGTTTGCACATGTGGTTACGATACCCTGCGTGTTGTTGGGATGACAGCATATGCTGGCACATTGTACGCGTAGATGTTGTCGTTTTAAACTATTTTTAAGTACTGGACTTTGCAAATCGATTGAAGATGATGGGAATGAGGCGTACATTGATAACTGCTGTTTTGTTCGAAGTCGGTAGAGTAATTCTCGCAAACAGTGAGGATGAACTCGAGTTCGTGCACGTGAAACTCCGAGGAGCATGTGGGATTGAAACGCGAATGAGAAGAAAACGAAATACCTGCGGATAGAAGAACAGTAAGAATCAAATTTATGCATAAGACGTGTCAGGAAATGCAACAACTATATAGAGAATCCAGCATCGTAGATCTACGTCAGGCTACAACATTTAAAATGGGCAGGACATATACAGCGAATAGCGGGACTCGTGTATCCAAGGAAAAACAAAATGGAAGGACAGCTGCTAGATACCAGAAGAAGGGGAAGACCATTAACCCCTCCGGCGAGACGTGAAACTGGCAAGCGGCTGCAGGAGAGACTGACTGTTGGAAGAGTTCATTGCTGTAACACAACGGGGAAGAACAACGTTCCAGGAAATGCAAAGAATGTGATGACTTAAGGAGTAGGCCTACACATATGTTTATGAAGGAAAGACAGAAAATAGAATTAAATAAGATCAAATATCTGTCCAAAACCTCAATCTGTGTTACGGTGAAATGAAATTAGACTGCATACGAACATGATAATCCACAAAACGTGGGAAGAATAGTGAGACATGAATAAAAATGGAAATAGAAATGGATTCCTTAGGAGACCACGCACTAGAAGAACAAACATAATGCACTTAGAATACAACTCTTATGGTACTAGTGTGCAGTGAATATGAGAGGAAAGGGATTGCCTAAAAGAGCTGTTAACTTAGAATACAACTCTTATGGTACTGGTATGCAAGTGAGTATATGAGAGGAGAGGGATTTTCTAAAAGAGCTGTTAACTTAGATTACAGCTCTTATGGTACTGGTATGCAATGAGTATGAGAGGAGAGGAATTTCCTAAAAGAGCTGTTAACTGCATTTGCAAATAAATAAGACCCATATGAGCTCGGACTGATGGAATATGTTACCGAAGAAAAAAGAATAGTGGAGAGAGCAAGTAGCCTATGTAGAATTTCGATTCAGGAATTTCGGCGACGACAATATGAGTGTAATTTAAACCTTAGTTATGTGGATAAGAATGTATAGTCCAGTCCAGCCAGTTATTGTAACTCCATAACGAGAGTAAAGCCCTATTCCAGCGTAATGGCCATGAGATACGTCCCCATGGACAGTCGTGATCCAGTTTTTGATGTCATCGTTCCGTCATCATCCTTAAGCGGCCTTCAACTTTGTGAATTACTCCGTCCGAGTATCTTGATTTATCTCTACACACGTGGTTATAACCGTGTATGTCATAAGTCATAAGGTATAAAGTCACGAGTCCAGGTGTAAGTACAGGATGCTACTTCGTGTCGCCCTTTTCTCTTAAGATTGGCCAACATTTCACCGACACCACGGTTGTACGTTCTAACATGACCAAACCGCTTTAGGTGTTTTAGCATTCCTTTCGTTTTTAAATCGTCTTATTCGTTGCCGCCTGATCTTGTTATGTTGTTTCTTTTTCTGTCGCTTCTGACCCCTTTTAAATACTTCACCTCCATCGATTTCTTTGCACTGGGTTCACATTAGCCAACTTTCCGGTCTCTAACTTACAGTTGCCTTATAAACCGTTTTGACCTCGTTATCCGTAACGGTTGTGTTGGTAACAGTGTCATGACATGTACACGCTAAGGGAAACGCTGTGGGCTTAATCGCTATTTATAGTTGGTACGAAGGCGTTTGATAGCATGAAACATTATAAATAGAAGTCGCATGCAAAAGAATACAACGGAGAGAATGTACATACGCGCTCGTTTCATTTATTTATTTTAATATATTTTTATTTAATAAATGTATAAGTGCGTGGTATTATACATCGTATAGTATTCCTGCGATATTTCGTCTTCGTAACTTTAAAGACACGGAACAGCTAAAATGTGTAGGCAGGATTGTGCGAAAGGACTGAGATAGAAATTGTACTGACTGGTTGCAGAATCGACTAACTTGATCAGTAAACAGTAAATAAGTGCATTTATTTGCACGTTTTCATTATTCTACGTATGGTGAAAACGACAAATATTATTTATCTGACTATCAGTATTAGTTAGTAATGCAATGCATTACATCCGACATAGTCCTATTCTACAGTGACGGATGAATCGCACAAACTTGGACCGGAACTTGCGCTTCATGCAGTCTCGAAAATCGAGCGTACAGGCCTAATCTCAATATTTCTACCCCTCCCTGTCATGTTTGTGAAAGGGTAGCTAATCCGTTACAGTTATACCCTGTCATATGTGACTGAGGAAGCAAAATGGCTGTCGCATGGGTAGCGCGGAATACTAGCATAGAATTTTCACAGAGATTGTAGTCGATGTGAAAACAAACTCATGTATTCATATGGCACCGTGCATACCGACCAGATCGCACATCGCATACCAGAGAATATACTGTTTCATACGGTAGTTTTATATTTTCTTGAACAAAATAATGAGTACATAAAAGAAAAACTTATTTTGGAAGTTGAAAATTGCCCTGAATATGCTACAAACGCTATAAGAATCACGACAACAGGTTTAGCCCAAACAAACAGTGGACAACAGCAGCACGACTTAGGTGTACTGATAAATGAAATTATTAAATATTGAAGTAATAATAAGTATAAACAACACTTGAGTTCTGTAAATATAGTAATATTTTAATTCAAGGAAATCTTGCAGGCAGTTACTACATGATTCGTAGACATATAATATTTTATATTTACGTCTAGGCCTATATTAATTATGAGATTGAAAAATTAGCAAATTCATAACTTAACAAGGTAACAATCTGCTTATTACAATTGAAAAAATTTAAAATTTTTTTCTTACTTCCCTAGGTTTTTGAAGCCCTCGCCCCAACAATGCGTCTGGGTATGGAAATTATAAATTTAAAAAGTTTATTAAACGCGTTTTCATTTTAAGTCCTTACTCTTATTCATGTTGCAGGTGGGTTTGCGAAGCGAACGTGGAAATATTTAAGACAAGAATTTAAAAAAAAAATTTGGACGCAAATTAGATCTGGCGACGCTGCTCCTGATGAAACTGGTAATTCTTGGCCTTACTTTCAAAGTTTGCTTTTTCTGAAGGATCAGTTTTTACCCCGACGTTTGTAAGTATGCGTGAAGTTTGTCCGAATCACTTTTCACTTTGTTGTATAAGTAGTGAACCCCTCCAAGCGATTATCTTTACTAATTGATGGGATGAGAACTAACCGTCTTTTTGAGGCATTTGAGAGTAGGTAAAATTTTCTGGATACCGACATATCGTTGCTGTCACTACGCTGCACGAATTAAAAATTTTTTAATAACAACCACAATAATAATAACGAGATAATCGTTGTAGACAAACGTTGCTCATTCCGTACAACTGGTCGATAGTATTGCTGACATTGACACTGTTCGCTATTCTCATGGATCAGACATTTCATCCTCGGTGTCCACACCTGTCATACATATGCGATATGCTATGTGCAATCATCTGTGCGAGTATCTATTCTAGTATTCCGCACTATGCACGTACCCTAACACGCGCGCTCAGAACGTAGGACAGCAATACTGTTCCGATGTCTTGTCCACATGTCGTGTCGATTGCCATTCTGCTGTCAGTGTAGACCTTTGTTTAAGTCAGGGGTCTCCAAACTTGTTCCTTTGAGCGCCGAATTGAAAAATCTTGGAAGTCAGGCGGGCCACACACACATTGTAAACTTATTTTTTTTAAGTTTACGAAATGATCAGGCCAATAAAATAAGTATTTAAATAAAAATTAAGCAGACTTATCCAAAGAAAACAAATTCATTTATTCAAAATAATGTAAATAAAAGTAAGGAAAAATAACATTCAGAGATAGGCCTATTTGTTATGTATTATTTTTTGCCTTTCTTATGGTATGGGATGTGTGGAGTTGCTTCTGACATATAATGTCTGTCCATTTTGGGTCAAATTTTGGTACTCCTGTCACTAGAATGGATTTCAAGTGTTCGTCTGACAAGTTAGCCCTGTGCTTTGATTTTACAAAGTTAATTTTTGAAAACGTTTGTTCGCAGGTATAGATCGATCCAAACACTGAAAGCACTGGTCTTGCAAAGTTTTTTATTTCCTTGAATTCATCACTTAATGACCTGCAGTGAAAGAAAGCTAAAAGAAGTTTACTGTTTTAAGGTAAACAATCAAAATAAACTAAATATAATCATACTTGATGTATGGCTATATTTTATTAGTTTATACATCATCAATTCATTTTGAATCACAGAAATAACTGATAGGCCTACTCATAAAAAATAAACTCATAGACGATCTATTTAAAAACAGCACGCATCATAGGCCGGGTTGCCGCGGGCCGTAGTTTGGAGACCCCTGGTTTAAGTGATACAGGAACGTGTCAACAATGAAAATTAATTACAACAAATAAAGCCGACGTAAACTGCTATACTTCAGCTGCCCGTAGACCGATCCACCGACCATATATTTTTATGGCCGAGTTACAAACCATAGTTTATTATTAATATAACTCAGTATTGACTTGTGTGGCAGCAGAAGTATGCGCATGTGGGAAAATCTGTGTGGTAATATATATATGAACGCGTATATACAAATGTAATTCAATTACCAAAATAGCAAAAATATCGTCACAGACTAAAGTGATAATGAAGTATTTTATTCACGTCAAGAGGCGGTGAAGCAAAACGCAAAATTGAATAAACAGAGATCTGAAAAAAAATACGCGTAGTGTCCAAATGAAATAAGAAGATAAGGAAATCCCGGATATCTTGTAGGCAGATGGTATCAAAGTATTGGGAAATATATAAAGGAAACTCCCTGGTAATGACAGAGTAACAATAAAAATCATTCTGCATTGATGAATTACAAAAACAGATATGCCACGTAGCCTGTGTTAATAAGTGCATCGGAATAAATACGATACCTTCAGAATGAAAAACGAAAGAGCTATTAAAAAATAAATAAAACATAATGCGCACAAGATGGATAGGCATGGCTTGAAAACTTATTTTCACAGCGTTCATTTCAACGAGACTCATTAACAGTAGCACATTAGCGTATCTACTGGCAGTAAACAGTGTTCAAGAACAACAAACAATGTGAATGAGAAACCAATATGCACAAAGCTATAGCGAAGGGTGGAGACAATACAAGGAGTAAGTAACGCAATGCATAAACTCAAACTGCACACGTTCGTTAGAAACGAAAACAAGAGAGTTTACAAAGTGGTAGCCTGTCACCAAGCCCGTTCCCTGCATTATTAGAGGATGACGTCAGGCGATTTAATTTGAAAAACGTTTGTGTTTAAATTGTGTGAGAGTTGGAGATATGTGACTTTATGGGGAGACTGTAATCAAATTTTTCAAAAATTTGACATTTTTTTCTTTTTTGTATATTAATTCTTGAGTATTATTTTTTGAACAATTTGATATACAATATGTGTATATATTATTTATTACAAACGATTGTCTTTATGGCGACACGCTGTATTTTATGAGGTTTTTTTTTCAATTTCATTAAAAACGTTTTTTACATATTTTTGCTGATATAGGCTATTGTTACCAGTATTACACTTTCTTTTGTTGGTATAACTGATTTCGATTATAATCAGTTGTAGTTATTGTTTTTTTTGTGATTATTTGCATTAGGAAAAATGCATTCACGGGAGAACACAAAGCCCCAGTGAATCTTCGAATAGTGTAATTTGGACATGACTTCCAAAAGCAAGTATTCATTGGGAAAGATACACTAAATCCCACATGCTTTGGGTATTTGTGGTACTTTGGTGTACCACATGCTGTGGTTGCATTTAATACTGGGAATTTAGGTAGAGTTAAAATATTGGAAAAACTATTTGGTTCAACAGGAGGTAACAGTTTAATTGGATTGAAGGTTTAGATGAACGTCGGCAAGGAAAGTTCGTACTTGCCGATATCGCCCTTGTTAAAACGGGTAGACAACGAAATAGGAACATTAAGAGAAAAAGAAAAGATGAACATAATGATTAAGAAATGTTGTATGGACCAGCAATTGATGCCGTAGAATAAAAAAATAATGTTTTCTTTAGTGGAAAACTATGGACTGTTAAATTTTTAAACTTTTTACGTTCCTTTAAGTTAGTGTTTTTTATTAGTTAAACATATTCTGCAATCTATTTTTTATATATAGGCCTACAGTTCGAAAGTTTCACCATTTATACAAACTTTTAGGCTTAAGGTGAATAATATATTATTGTATTTCTATTTGTTATATAAAAACATAAGAAATAAATAGGAGTATTATAAATATTTAACACACTTTTTTAACTGGTTAAACAAAATTTGTGTCTTGTATACCAAACATAAATATTTGAATTATTCCAGGTCTCCGTTATAGACAAAGAAGTGTTTTAGTAGTCCCCAAAATTTCAACTAAATAGGTGCAAAATAGCTTTTAAGTAAATAGTACAGTAAAATTGAAAGTTAAGGGCATATGCGCAGAAACCAATTTATTGATGGACGAGTCCACTTTGAAAATTGTGAATGGCGGGAGGGTACCAGAGAATCAGCTGGTAAGCAAGTGAAGGTGTTGACAACTTGCGTGTGATGTTTTAGTTACCCGTGCATTATTAGTTACTGTGTGACGTACTGCCTCAGTCTTTGCATTTGTTATTATTATTTCAATTTGTTATTAATTGTATCGGTGTTTTACAGTCACTCATTTTTATTAGTTATTTAATTTTTTAGTTAATTTCTATTGGTAGTTTTTATTCTGTAATTACGTATTATCGTAATTATTTGTGTTATCATCCAGTAACGAGTAGATGGATACTTCTCCTGCAACTAGCAAAGACAGGAAAGTTATTCATAATAAAGCACGGTAAGTAATAATAAACAGTTTTTTGTTGTCCAGGATTAAAAAGATTCTTGCAATTTTTAAATTAATACGAAGAACGCGTTCCTTTACGTAATGATAAACTGTAGAGATAGTCGAGTGTAATTAAGGAGTGGAAGTGCACAGTTTGCAAATTCCATTGCGATAAGAACGGTCAGAAAGGCTGTAGTTTTTTACGTCTCAGCAGTACACAATGACAGATCCAAACAACACTCAGATATGTTTATAAAACATTCTGATATGTAACAGCAACAAATTCCGATACGTGTGAACAATACACATCATTTGCTTGATTTTAATAGTAATACAATTACAATATTATTATTCTTATTATTATTTGATTTACGTCGGAAACAATAAACGTATAATTCTCTTTTTAAAGCCAGCTGTGTGACTAGACACACGCACACACAGAGATTCGTGGTGACACATTTACAAACAAACCTTAACAGTCGCGAGTTTTTGTTACTATAGAAATAATGTTTTATAGGTTGGCTGCACCGTCGCTAATAACAACAATTCTCTTCTCACGTCTCACAGCGACTCCCTCCACATCGCCTTTCCCTTCTGACGGTAAGCGTTTCGCGCATTTCCATGCCCTTAACTTTCAATTTTGCTATACCTGTCAAATTTAGGATGGGAGATATAGCCACTACGGCCGCCCTGTAATTGTTTTTGCTACAGTCCACTTTCAACAGTCTAAAGGGATACAACGGAGTGTGTGCGTGCGTGTGTGCTTCGGAGATGACCACAAATAATACGCTTATTGTTGTGTATAATAATTCGTATGTGTGTGTGACGAAATCGGTATTATCGAAGTATGACAGTTCGTTTTGTTTTGCAGTTCGACAAGTTTGCAATTTCAGATTACATTAAATATTTATTTCATTGAACACCACAGACTGATAGACGTTAGGAGGTACGCGCACATAGCGATTTTGTCAGTCTTCACGTCCTGGCGCCAAATAGTAATTTTTTTATGTTAATGTTCAGATTTAATTTTCAGATGTTAATGTGTTTCACAGTATTTAAATATGTCAAAGAAGGAGAAAAAGTGGAAAGATAACGAGATTTTTTAAAATTCATCCTATTACTAGTGAGCGACTACTGTAGGGGAGGCGTCATTTTCATTATTTTAAGATTTTCCTTATAAATCTTTCAACTTGCGTCGGCTGTTCATCCTTATAGTACGTGAACTACAACACAGCAATGAGAAGTAGAGGTGGGCCGATATACCTATAACAGGTATTTTGGAACGATATTTTTGTGGAACGGATATAAACAGTGACAGAAAAGTTGAAATACCTGTTCGGATTCAACAATAACTAAAAGTCGAAATACCCGTTCCGATTACTCGCGGCCTCGCGGCTCCGAGTCGCGGGATCCCCCTACACAACTAATGAGTACACAAGTAACAACAAGTAAACGAGTATTAGGAGTATTACGGGTAGCCTACACAAGTAACAACAAGTAAAGGAGTACTACAAGTATAGGAGTATTACGAGTACACGAGTACGAAGCCTCTTTTTTGTTTTCGTGCTGATTACTTCATTCTGCGCATGTGCCGATTACAATAAAAATACAAAACGAAGCAATACAGCGAGGTTCAGAATATCTCTATGCCAAAGAGACGAAGCTGTTTTTATTTAATGAAAAAAAAATTCATCGTGATGTTATATTTATTCTCGTGTGTTTTGCAGATATACAACAAAATATGTTACAGGTTATAATAACAAATTATATATTATACTAGTCACCAACTTGGTAAATTTTGAAAAAGCGCATTATATTGTGTTATAACCTATAGAGTGGCTGATAG